>JASDQU010011846.1:150820-172897 GCA_032191745.1 Picea mariana | reverse complement strand
AGCAACGATACACTTATCATTTTTGTGTGGTAGAATGTATTAGGACTTATGCTTGGATTTGCGTATTTAGTGGAGAAATAAACTGAGTTATCTTTAAAAATTTAATAACTAAATTTTCTTAGCCTAGCTCGATGATTGTTAACTCCCATGGCCTTAGTTCTCACATGAATTGACAGCCCCATGGTATTGATTGTGACCTTGAGGTTGTTTAGCCTTCATCCCTAGCTCACCAGTCCTCACCTGAGCAATCGGCTAGGAGCCTAATCTACGATCGTTGCCTTAGCATTAAAAGACCTATGGATCTCAACGCCCTACTTTCTCGTGCAAGGATGATGAGCGAAGGACAAACTTGTTAGCCAACTACTCTTGTTGTTTTTCCTTGGCTGATTGTTTGGCTTGTGCCTTCGAGCAAAAGTACCTCTGCGTATGGATTTCCTTGCGTCCTTGTTTTTTTACCTCTGCGCTCTCGGAGGGTATTTTATTCTCACTAATTTTCATGACAGATTCTAGCTCGATAGAAAAATCTCATTGATGTCCTCTTGAATGACTGTGTTTCCTTTTTAAATTAATGTATCTATGATTAACTCATTATTTGACAGTTACCCTTGCTGTCAACATTATCTTCTCTCGGCTCTGCATTTCACTTATAATTTGACTACCTATTCCTCCATTAGATAGTTAGACAACAAATGCACAATTTACAAATAGTAATTATATATATATATAGGCATTTTCCTATAGTCTATTGAATTGTGTATAGAAAGTGTATATAATTGTTTAGAGATGTATCTATATGATGGTATAACCCATGTTATTCAACCATGAATTACTTAATAGCTGGGTATTACCTGCAACGATTTTTTCCCTGTATGTCTGCGTTTTCCCACCTTACCCCCAACGATTTCCGTCACTAGGAATGCCTTGATGACTGTGTTTTTTTTATAACCTGTAGATGACCATGAATGAATGAGAGGCATAGATTTATGCCCAACAATTTATGGTTACTGTTCTTCTAAATTCTATGAGCAGGGATTTAGTTCTATCGTGGAGCCAACGTTAATTCTTAATGCATGCACAAAGTTTTACCATGTTCTTGTTTTTGCACAACGATACATTCCTAAATTGTGTTATTGTAATATCTATACTGACACAGCGATATATTATTAATTGTGTCATTATAAATTCTGTAAAATGCACCCACCTCAGGAAATGTTAAAGTTATTTATAAATTTATGACTACACAACAATTTTGTAATGATTTTTGATTGATGTCGACTGTGGCGATTTTGGTGACAACGAATTTATTTTCTTGTGAATTATTTACTCTTAGACAATGATTTGGATACTATGATTAATGTTGCGATTGCCTTGATAATGCCAGTTGGAACTGCATTTGTTACCTTAATGAACGAATTTATATCTGCTCAACGAATTCTACAGGCTTTGCGATTTAATGCTGGTAGCGTTTGTTTTTCATTCTTGGAGGTTTTCTCCATCTTCCTGTGGCCAAAACGAGCCCGAAAACACCTTGCCTGCATTTTTATCCTTTTAGTGCGATTCTGTGTTGGATTGCATATTATTTTTCATCCTGGAGTTATTATCTTAATTTTTTTTGGGGCCAAAACATGCACAGGCTCCCGTCCTTTCCACCTATGAATTTTTGGTGACTTACCCTCTTTACTCTAATTCCCTTGCAGTCGCCCAATGATTGGGTCACTGCCTCTCTGCCTTTCCCCACCTTTAATGCCACTGGGACGTCGACCTCACATTCTACCTATTCTGGCAGAATTTGTTTTTAAAATGGTAATTTGTGAATGGCTTGGGGCGGATTTTGTGGAGTTATCATCATTTTTAACCTTCTGAATAGCACTTTCATTACCTTAGAGTGGAAGCGATTTGATATGGCAGAGATGTCAGAATGGAAGCAGTAAATGGCAGTGCGGGTTCCTTGTTGTTTCTGAAATTCCTGAGTAACAGTGGCGTGGCTATTTTTATATCATTATAACACTTTAATGAAGGAGGTTGTGACTATAGCTGTAATTACAATAGCTAGCATACCCACCTTTTTGTAAGTATAACAATACTATAACAGTTAATTTGATTAATAATATTAAATCGTTTTAAAATTTTTGCCTTAGTAGAATTTGTTTTACCAGGAAAGGTTTAATGCTGACCTTACTTTCTTTTATAAGTTTTATCCCAATTCAAGGTGTCTCTACATAAAACAAACAAGTTACCCTTCTGTTTTTATTTATTTTAATAAATAAGGTGATCAAATTTAGTATAAATGAAACACCTCTACTAATTTATAATTGAGACCTATGCCAAGACAAGAGTAAATAAAATAAATAAATGAAAGAATCTGTATGTTTAGAAACTGGTCTAGATTTATGTGCATATCTACCTTAAATTTTGTCATAGATCAAACTGTGCACCATATTAAGAATATCATCCAAAAATGGAAAAATGAATGGAAAATTGTTGGAGTCAGGGTTATGTAGCTCTTAATTCGTTTGCGTCTTGAATTAATTGATATTTATTTTGCATCATGATATGTATGGACGGTCAAGGGTGCATTTACTTCTTCCACCACTAAAAATGTTAGCTACAGTTGGATTTAACGAATGATTAATTCCACGCCTTGAAGTAAAGTAGATGACGACCTTTTCACCTTGAAAATAAAATAAAGTTGGTTACATTGTGCACGAACTTATGTCATTTATGATGGATTTAGTAATCAAATTCTCTTGCACCTTAGAATTTATGTAATGTGTGACTGACTCATAGAACACTATCGCGCATTGATCATCATTGATGTTGTTGTCTTAGCATATTATTTTTGGTATTGTTTGTATCAGGCGGGAAGTAGACACCTCCTAGTTCCTCAGAATAGTTGCCATCCCTGAGACCTTAAATGGTCAAAATCGATGGGAACCTAGGCTTGAGCATTGCTTATGTGTCCTAGAGGTCCTAACCATTGTAGGGTAGGACGGGCGGGCAGTCATTCTTGTTCTTGTTAGGTCGTCATGTTGTGGTTGTGAGAGTTGCTCGCGTAGTGTTCGTCGTTGTGTTGCATTGTTGAGTATAATGTCATGTGTACCTTCCTACACACACATAAAAAAAAATATAAATAAATAAATTAAAATTTTGCACTTGATAGAAGAGGCTTGATGTCCTGACGAATGGGAGGTTCGTTACATATGGTATCAGAGCGAGGTTCAACCTGCAACTTGGGATCTCTACGGATTTCATTGATATGATTGATTATACTGTCGCTGTTTGAGTTGACTTGTGTGCATGTAGGTAATAATGGTTAGAGGACGCCGTGGAGGCAGACGACAGGGTGTGAGGGGTGGAGGCGCAATGCCTCAAGTAGCATCCACGCCTGAGGGGTTTAACCCCTAGGGAGACGAGAAGGTTCTCGGACAAGAGCAGATAGCAGTTGGTGATGTAGTCGAAATGATGAGATATTTTCAGCGCATGTCCGAGGCACTGATCAACCGTTTGGACAAAGAGGAGGCTAGGGCGCCGACACCCGCTGAGGTTCCATCGCGCGCTCCAGTCTATACTGGTAGCATTCACTGTGAACTTGAGAAGGTCAAATTTCTGGAGTTCTTTGGTGCCCCGGAAGGCGCAGCCACCAAGGCATGGTTGGAGAACATGGCGATGTGCTTCACACTTCGCGATTATACCTCCAACATGAAGGTCTGCATGGCGGTCTTTCAACTGAACGGGAGCGCTCTTCTATGGTGGAAGACGATCCTATCATAGTTGAACATGGTCGTCGAAGACGTATCATGGGAATTGTTCGAGGAGCGGTTTCGAGAGTTACCTTTCAGAGGAATTCATTGAGCATCATCTCAATGAGTTCAATGCCTTACGACAGGGAGGTTGTACGGTGCCCGAGTACGAGGCCCATTTTATGGAGCTGCTTTGGTATGCTCTGCACCTTAACACTAAGAAACGTAAGGTCAACAGGTTCGTGTTTGGCCTTAACGGTAGCCTGCATGCAAAGGTTAGGATTTTGATGCCTCAAACCTTGCACGATGTCGTCCAGAAGGCCCTCATAGCAGAGGAGGAGCTTACCAGCAAGGGTCAGACCAGAACTCTGACGAGACCAGTAGGGCAGGTTTCATCTAGAGCACAGTAACATCAGACACCAGCCAGACATATGCCAAGATATCGTGGCTTCCAGAGGGGATCCACTTTCACTACACCTCAGCGACCGACGCCTCAATAGCAGACACCTTATCGGGGACCACAACATCAACAACAACGTCGACCGCAACAACAGTAGTTTAGGCCTATTCAGCAGAACAGACCAGGATTTTAGGCTGGTGGGCCATCATCTTCTACTTCGGGTACCAGGGCTACTGGGCCAAAGAAGGGGTGTTGGATGTGTGGGGAACCACACTACCAGTGCGACTTCTCTGTGGAGAGGACCAGAGCGTCCAGATCAGCCAGACCAACTATCGTGAGAGATATGGGGAAGGCCCATCGGATTCATGCAGTGGTGAGTAACCTCCAGGCAGAGCACCAGTCGACTGTGCTTGAGACGATAGGTATCGTCGCTGACCAGACCCTTAGTATTTTGATAAATCCCGATGCTACTGAGAGTTTCATCTCTGGTGCAATGCTAAAAAGGATTAAGGTAAAGGCATTCGAACATGATGAGTTTAGCTTTGTGGAGATGACTTCAGGAGCCAAACAAAAGGTTGGAGGAAAGGTTACGGGATGTATCCTTAACCTGGGAGAGTTTGTCACTAGGGCCAACCTCTACGTCACGATCTTAGGATATTATGACATCGTGATTTGTATGGACTGGTTGGAATTGCATGAGGTGATACTCAACTGTAAGACAAAACAATTGATCTTGGTCAATGACAAGGGATAGAGACGTGTGATTGTAGGCCAGAACCAGGGAGTTTCCCTAAGGTTCATCTCTTCCTTGCAACTTCGGAAGAGCATGCGCAAGGGGTGCAAGATTTATGTGATCCTTGCGTTAAACAAGAAGGGAGTAGCGGAAGGTCTAGAACACCTTCTGGTGGTGAGAGAGTTTGCGGACGTATTTCCATAGGAATTACCAGGGATGCCGCTAGAGAGGGAATTAGAGTTTACCATAGACCTAAAACCGGGGACTGAACCGATAGCAATAATGCCTTATCGGATGTCAACTCTGGAGTTACAAGAGTTGAAAATGCAACTGAAGGAGTTGTTGGACCTAGGTCTGATATGTCCTAGTGTGTCACCATGGGGTGCACCTGTTATTTTCATATGAAATAAGGAAAGATTGTGGAGGCTTTGTATTGACTACTGTCAACTGAACAAGGCCACGATCAAGAATCAATATTCACTGCCGAGAATTGATGATCTGTTCGATCAAATGAAGGGTGCGACGATGTTCTCCAAGATCGATTTGCGATCAGGGTATCACCAGTTATGGATTAAGGAGGATGATGTCCCTATGATCGCCTTTAAGATGAGGTTTGGACATTACAAGTTTACTGTTTTACCATTTGGACTGACAAACGCCCGAGGGGTATTTATGAGTTTGATGAATGGGGTGTTCCGTGAGTACTTGGAAAAGTTCGTCCAAGGATTCATTGACGATATTTGATCTACTATCGAACGATGGAGGAGCATGACGAGCACTTGCGCTTGGTACTACAGTGTCTGTGAGAGAACAAACTGTATGGGAAGTTGTCCAAATTCTCTTTTCATCAATCAAATATTCACTACTTAGGGCATGTCATCTTCGGCGAAGGCATCGTCGTGGATCCAACAAAGGTTGAGGCTATTATGGGATGGCCTGCGCCAATGAATGTCCCGAAAGTGCGTAGCTTCATGGGTTTAGTAGGATACTATCGACAGTTCATCGAGGGATTTTCGAAGATAGCAAGTCCGATCATGGAGTTGCAAAGTAAGAACAAGAAGTTTGTATGGACTGAGAAATGCACGGAAGCATTTCAGAGGCTCAAGAAATTGTTGACAACAACACCCATACTAAAGGTCCCTGACATGGACATGGACTTCTTGGTATGCACTGACGCATCCAAGGAGGTCTTAGGCGGGGTCTTGATGCAAGATGGATGAGTAATTGCTTACATTTAGAGGAAACTGAGAAGGCATGAGGAGAACTATGCGACGCACAATTTGGATTTATTAGCCATCGTATATGCCTTGAAGATTTGGAGACACTACCTTGTTGGAAGAAAATTTGAACTAAGGACTGACCATTGTGGACTACAACACATATTTACGCAAAGTGACCTGAACGTGTGACAACGACGTTGGTCGGAAAGTCTTAGCGAGTACACTTCGGGATTACTTACATAAAGGGAATAGCGAACCGAGTGGCGGATGCACTGAGTTGGAGACCACACATCTTTCGGTGTTTCCTCTTCAAACAAATCTATGTGAAAAGATTCTAACTTTATAGCGTGACGATGACTGGTACAAAGAGGTCAAGGGTTTTATCGGGAAAAACACAATGATGGTACCATGATTTGATGGATTTTCATTTGATAGCGATGGTTTATTGAGGTTTAAAGGTCAGATCTACGTACCGCCAAACGATGAGTTGAGGATGTTGATCCTAAGCGAGGCTCATAGAGTAGTTTACATGGCTCACCTGAGAGTCACGAAGATGAGGGCAAACCTTAAGCCCTTATTTTTCTGGAAAGGAATGAAGGCAAACATAGTCAACTATGTGGCCATCTGTCTAGAATGTCAGCAGGTAAAGGCTAAACATAGACACCCAACAGGATTAGTACAACCACATTCTATTTTGGAATCGAAATGGGAGGTTATTTTGATGGATTTTATTGTTGGATTGCCACTGATGGCAAGGAGACATGACTCGATTTTTGTAGTAGTAGACACTCTGACGAAGAGTGCTCACTTCATTTCTATGTTTACGACGTATCACACACATGACATAGCTAGAGTTTTCATGAGTGATATTGTGAGGCTGCATGGAGTGCCTAAGAGGATTATATCTGATCGAGGATTGGTGCTTACTGGACGATTTTAGACTAGTTTCCAAGAGGCCTTTGGAACCCAACTTAACTTTAGTACTACGTATCACCTAGAGACTGATAGGCAGACCGAACGAATGAACCAAACCTTGGAAGACATGTTGCGCATGTACATGATGGACCAACAAAAGTGTTGGGAAGAATTCTTGCCACTAGTGGAGTTCGCTTACAACAACAGTTACCAGAGCACCATTAAGATGGTGCCTTTCGAGTTTCTTTACAGGCAACCATGTCAGACGCCTTTGAGTTGGGATCAGCTTGAGGATAGGGTCTTGGAGGGACTAGAAGAGATCTAGGAAATGGAAGAGAAAATGCAAACAATAAGACAAAGGATTAAGAGGCACAAGATCGACAAAAGAGTTATGATGATGCACACTATGTCGACCATAGTTATGAGGTCGACGATCGAGTCTTCTTGCGGGTCAAATCGCATAAAAGTTCGATCAAGTTTGGGAAAGGAGCTAAACTCTCTCCTAGGTTCATGGGACCTTTCGAGATTGTGGAGAGAAAGGGGCTCATGGCCTATCGACTAGCCTTGTCTGATTCTTTGAGGCGTATGCACGATGTTTTTCATGTATCTATTTTGAGAAATTATATTTGTGATCCTACAGATGTTATTGACATGAGTTCCTTGCAAGGATCAGACGAGGGAGTGCTCCCGGCTGAGCTGGTATGCATCTTAGATCATCATGTTTGACAGCTACGACGTCGAATAGTATATCGGGTCAAGGTCCAATGGGACAATTATAGTCTGCACTCGGCAACCTGGGAGGACACATATGATATGCGCCAGCAGTTCCCATTTTTGTTTGATACATAGACATATGATACCATGATACACTTTATTTCAACATATATATTGTGAAACTTTTGGACGAAGTTTAGAACAAGAGGGGGTGTATGTAACATCCCACTCTGGTGCACTGAGCGAACTTATTCTTTGAGGACACTTGCTCGCAAGTGATCCGGATTATTATTCTATTAAAACTTTTGACTTTGATTATGATGCGTTATGGGTTGATGACATGTTGTTTTACTACATTGACATAGACAGGTGCTATTGACTTGGTTTTACTGAGTGTGGAGGGTTTTGGACCTTGAGGATGCAGAGGCATCGATGGAACCCCTTGGACTCCGGATCAAGTCAGGGAGTGTGCCATTGGGGTTTGATTGTTTTACTATGATATTAGTGCATCTGACTAGATGATATGATAGGGATATGTTCTGACATGATTTGTTGATGATGCAGGCTGACGATAGCTTGCCGACCAAACTCACATATGGAGTAGAGGGGTCACATATGACTACTAGAAAGGTTGAGGGAGAGGTGTGGACAGTAGCCCTGCCACAGCCTACTAGCACTCTCGTCATGGCTCGAAATGTAGGCTAACGATTACCTAGTTCAAGAGGACCCACGATGCCATGAGGGCAGACTGCGACAGTCGTTCATGATGATTCTAAGGGGTGCGCAATAAGGCGGGGGCCTTATTCCTTAGAATCCCTTAGTCTTCCACAAGTTCACCTGGCGGAGTGTTGACTCCAGGGGTTATTGATGTCTACCAAATCATTCAAGAGGTGAGTGGCACCCTTGGAGCACATAGTGCATCCTGAAGGGCACGTTGCGCAAAAGAATAGATGAGGTGAGTGGCACCCTTGGAGCACCTAGTGCGTCCTGAAGGGCACGTCACGTTGTTGATGATAGAGGGATGAACCTAGATGGCCCTAAGACAAATAACATGTTAAGTAATTTTTAAAACAAATTCCCCAATTAAATGTCGCCCAGTACAAAATTTAAGGCCTAAGTCTAAATTACGCTAGTGGTAAAATTTTGTCTTCTATAAAAAAAATAGTAATAAAAGTAATGAAAATAAAAACAACTTAAATAATAATTATGATCTTTGTTAATCTTGTGACATGAAGGGAGTAAGAAATTTAATTTATTCATAAAAAGGTAAAATAATGTTGGATTAGAATTAAAAAGGGAATTAATTGTTTTATTACCTTAATAAAATTTAAATTATACTAATTAAATAAGAAAGGGGAAAAATGGTTAATTTTCACACCTCCCTTTCTGAGTTCTAAGTAAAAGGGGAAAGAGGGGGAAAAAAAAAAAGGAAACTAGGGAAAAGAGGTAACATAAAAAGGGAAAAAGGGGAACTTAAGGGAAAAAGCGGATAATCAACTTAGTAAAGAATCTACCATTTAAGATCTTCTAATTTTAAATTGAATTAACAATTTAATAAAAGGGAAATCTCTTAAAACCTGTAAGAGAATTCGGGGACACCTAGGAGTGATTCTAGGAGTAACTCTAGGTGGGTGAGGGAAATAAAGATAATTACTTAATTAAAAAAATTAATTTATGGAGGATTGTAGGGGATGGGGGACACTTGTACGGAGAGGAATTTTTAGTGATTTTTTTTTAAACTTTAATTAAATGAGATTTTAGGAAAGAAAGGAAGTTTGAAACTCTATAAAATAGAGGGAGGAGAAGGAGAAAGGATTGTCTTCTGTTTGCGTAACGTTACGTTGCAGAAATATCGACTTGAATGATTTACTTGTGGGAGTTGGGATACCCAGCTCGGAGAGGAGTGGTAGCTCGGCCTTGCGAGGCAAGATGGGTGCTAGACGATACCTCTGGATAGTGTGTGTGGCCCCTTTGCGGCTCGGGGGGCTAAGGGGGGAGAAGAGTACCCCTATCATTGGATGGGAGGTACCGATGAGGTCTCGACGGTCGGTGAGTGGGAGCTGCACGGAGCGCAGGAAGCCAATAGGAGCAAGTGATCAGGCAACAGTACGCTTATCATTTTTGTGTGGTAGAATGTATTAGGACTTATGCTTGTATCTGTTTATTTAGTGGAGAAATAAACTGAGTTATCTTTAAAAATTTAATAACTGAATTTGCTTAGCCTAGCTCGATGATTGTTGACTCCCATGGCCTTAGTTCCCGTATGACTTGACACCCTTGTGGTATTGATTGTGACCTTGAGGTTGTTTATCCTTTGTACCTATCTCACCAGTCCTCGCCTAAGCAATCGGCCAAGAGATTGATCTACGGTCATCTTCTTAGCGTTAAAAGACCTATGGATCTCAATGCCCTGCTTTCCTGTGCGAGGATGATGAGCGAAGGATGAACCTGTTAGTGACTACCCTTGTTGTTTTTCCTTGACTGATTGTTTGGCTTGTGCCTTCTAGTAAAAGTACCTGTGCATATGGATTTCCTTGTGTCCTTGTTGGTTTATCTCTGTGCTCTCGGAGGGTATTTTATTCTCACTTATTTTCATGACAGATTCTAGCTCGATAGAAAAATCTCATTGATGTCCTCTTGAATGACTGTGTTTCCTTTTTAAATTAATGTATCTGTGATTAACTCATTATTTGACAACTACCCTTGTTGTCAACATTATCCTCTCTCTGCTCTGCGTTTCACTTATAATTTGACTGCCTATTCCTCCATTAGATAGTTAGACAACAAATGCACAATTTACAAATAGTAATTATATATATATAGGAATTTTCCTACAGTCTGTTGAATTGCGTACATACAACATATATAATTGTTTAGAGATGTATATATATGATGGTATAACCCATGTTATTCAACCACGAATTACTTAATAGCTGGGTATTACCCGCAACGATTTTTGCCCTGTATGTCTGCGTTCTCCCACCTTACCTCCAACGATTTGCGTCACCAGGAATGCCTTGATGACTGCATTTTTTTTATAACTTGTAGATGACCACGAGCGAATGAGAGGCATATATTTATTCCCAACAATTTATTTCTTTATGAGAGACAACGATTTGGATACTATGATTGATGTTGCGATTGCCTTGATAATGCCAGTTGGAACTGCATTTGTTACCTTAATGAACGAATTTATATATGCTCGGTGAATTTTGCAGGCTTTGTTATTTAATGCTAGCAGCATTCATTTTTCATTCTTGGAGGTTTTCTCCATCTTACTGTGGCCAAAACGAGCCCGAACCCACCTTGCTTGCATTTTTAACCTTTTAGTGTTATTCTGTGTTGGACTGCGTATTATTTTTCATCCTGGAGTTATTATCTTAATTTTTTTTGGGGCCAAAACATGCACAGGCTCCCGTCCTTTCCACCTGTGAATTTTTGGTGACTTTCCCTCTTTACCCTAATGCCCTTGTAGTCGCCCAACGATTGGGTCGCTACCTCTCTTCCTTTCCCCACCTTTAATGTGACTGGGACGTTGACCCCACATTCTACCTATTCTGGCATATTTTTTTTTAAATGGTAATTTGTGATTGGCTTGGGGTGGATTTTGTGGCGTTATCATCATTTTTAACCTCCTGAATAGCACTTTCATTACCTTAGAGTGGAACGATTTGATATGGCAGAGATGTCAGAATGGAAGCAGTAAATGGCAGCGCGGGTTCCTTGTTGTTTCTGAGATTCTTGCGTAACAGTGGCGTGGCTATTATTATATCAGTATAATGCTTTAATGAAGGAGGTTGTGACTATAGTTGTAATTACAATAGCTAGCGTACCCACCTTTTTGTAATTATAACAACACTATAACAGTTAATTTGATTAATGATATTAAATCATTTTAAAAGATTTTCCTTAGTAGAATTTGTTTTACCAGGAAAGGTTTAATCCTGACCTTACTTTCTTTTAAAAGTTTTATCCCAGTTCAAGGTGTCTCTGCATAAAACAAACAAGTTACCCTTCTGTTTTTATTTATTTTAATAAATAAGGTGATCAAATTTAGTATAAATGAAACACCTCTACTAATTTATAATTGAGACCTATGCCAAGACAAGAATAAATAAAATAAATAAAAGAAAGAATCTGTATGTTTAAAAACTGGTCTAGATTTATGTGCATATCTACCTTAAATTTTGTCATAGATCAAACTGTGCACCATAATAAGAATATCATCCAAAAATGAAAAAATGAATGGAAAATTGTTGGAGTCAGGGTTATGTAGCTCTTAATTCATTTACTTCTTGAATTAATTGATATTTATTTTGCATCACAATATGTATGGATGGTCAAGGGTGTAGTTACTTCTTTCGCCACTAAAAATGTTAGCTACAGTTGAATTTAATGAATGATTGATTCCGCGCCTTGAAGTAAAGTAGATGACAACCTTTGCACCTTGAAAATAACATAAAGTTGGTTACATTGTTCATGAACTTATGCCGTTTATGATAGATTTAGTAATCAAATTCTCTTGCACCTTGGAATTTATGTGATGTGTGACTGACTCATAGAACACTATCACGCATTGATCATCGTTGATGTTGTTGTCTTAGCATATTATTTTTGGTCTTGTTTGTGTCGGGCAGGAAGTAGACACATCCTGGTTCCTCAAAACAATCGCCAGCCCTGAGACCTTAAATGGTCAAAATCTATGGGAACCTGAGCTTGAGCATTGCTTATGTGTCCTGGAGGTCCTAACCATTGCAAGGTAGGATGGATGGGTAGCCATTCTTGTTCTTGTTAGGTCGTCATGTTGTGGTTGCGAGAGTTTCTCATGTAGTGTTCATCGTCATGTTGCGTTGTTGAGTATAATGTAATGTGTACCTTCCTGCACACACACAAAAAAAAAATTACACTTGATAGAAGAGGCTTGATGTCATGACGAACGGGAGGTTCGTTACATTATTTAAGTTAATGGCTAGTTATATGGTATTTATCACTATAGTATTGATTACTTAGACTTGCAAGATTGATTGTGTTAACATTAAATTAGCGGGTGCATTATTGACTAATTGTAACTTTGACGTGCCCCGTTTAGATTGGAACCCATGTTAAAATATATTGGAACCATTGATTGGTTCAGACTGGGTGATTAGTTGGGCCAGGGATGAGGTCGTGTATTGGCTTGCATCATCACTTGTCCTAATCCTCTGGTGTTTCGTTGATCTATTTTTGGGGTATGGGTGTGGTTTTCCTTTCGGTATTCAGTTTCTGGCACGTCGGATTTATCTAGAGTCTATAGTCCTGATAGGATGAGTGGTGCCAAGGTTGTCAACATGTCTATCACCTGGGGATGACATGAGGATCATGGCACGCCCCATGGGATAGCGGCAAATGAAAACCTGGCCAGAGTCGGTGCGTGGTGGGGAGTGTTTTCGAGCATGGTAAGTTGCTTGGGTGCATGGGTGGAATGCCTTCGTTCATTTGGTTCGTGCATCTTGAGGTTCTACTCTCGTTCATCAACGTCGTTGTGCCGGAAGGGGAATTTGTCCCTTAGCGTGTAGGAGTGTCTTGTTGCATTAGGCGGGTAGTCATTCCTCCTTGTTATACTGCGGATGTTTTCCAAGTTTCCCTTGTGCCAGTGAGTGGAGTCATAGTTGCCCGTTTCTTGGGTTGCATGCTTCTGTTCGTCATCTGTGGTGCGGTTAAACCGTTGTCGTCATTGCCTTCTTGCCTTTTAATTCTTAAAAGACAAAAACAAAATTGCTTCCCCTGTGGCCGTAACGAAGGGGATGTTACATTCTTCACTCTACTAGTTCGAAATATATATGAAGAAGTAAAACTACATAGTTTAATTATTTTTCTTCGATATAATCCGATTTTCTTTGGTTTCACTTGTTTCTTTTCTGAAGTATTTTTTTTTTGTGTGGTAATTTAAGCAGTAGGAAAATCAATAAATATACTATGTTCAAAAGGCTCACCCATACATATTACTATCTATATATATATATACATTAAACATATAACACTTCAGAAAAAACAATACTAACAGGTATTTTAAACAGTGGGAAAATCCACAAATATATCATGGCCATGAGGCAAACTTATATAGATTTCTATTTACATATATATATATATAACATCAAACATATAATACTTCAGAAAATGAAAGTACATAATTAAGATACATATATGAACAATCGATATTGGGAAAATAAATGGAACAACCATGTTCCTTGCAAATGTAGAATTAAGACAACCACGATCACTTGTCCTAATCACCCCCTAGCCTAACCATCACTCCATAAGGGCAAACTAAGTATCACTCCTTAGCCACTCTTACCTTGAATAGTTCAAAAAATTGTTGCCTAACATCAGATGTGCTCATAACAACAAAACAATTATTTTCTCCAACGTATTAAGCAACGTGTTGCCTCCCACATATGTTGTATTTATCTCATGGCTAGGACTTTCCATTCCTTTCCCTCGGGAAATTTAGATCTTTACAAATCCCTGGATTTTAGGGGTTTCTAGTGACATAACTCAACTTCTAACACTTGTAAAAATCAGCTCTGATTTAACTCAAACCTGTTTTCCACTCATGGAGTCATAGTCAACTATTTTTAAACTGGTTATTCCATTTGTCTTCCAGCATTAAATTTATTAAAAAAATTGTCTCATACATGTGTCAATCAAAACAAGACAGTTGACAAGTCAAAACTTTGTCCAACAATTATTAAAATAATAATTATATACTTGCACAAATCTAAATTCGAATTTCCATAATGGAAATTTATTATTTTGAACAACAACTTTAAATAATTTATGTTTTGAAAAATTCTAGGATATCACAATGGGCCTCCTTGTTGCGAGGACCCATCATATTTTAGTGAAACACCTGTCCCTCTTCTCTAGTAGATAAAAAAAACAAGACGACGCTTTAGAATCTTGACAATGCACGCACACAATTATAAGTAATTGTTTTAAGAATTTTTTTGTGTTTGAACAATTATAACTTGGATTATTGGTTTATCCCATCCAAGAATAATCATGTGTTGTATATATCTTTTTCCACAGGTTATAATTCCTACAAATAAAGGGTTTGGATGTAGAAAGGAAATGTTTTTGAGTTCCTTTCCGATGCTCTGTTGGAGCAAGACATGGATACAATTTTTTATTAACATGTGTTGGCCTTAGTATGTTTGCATAATTGGTTCCTCTTTATAAGATCAATACTTTGTAACTGGAACAATTATTACCACACTTATACATGTATTTTTCAACTTAACTTCGAGAAGCAATGATTGTACTCATGGATTTCATGCTATTTCTAATATAATTTCCAAGCATTCAAATGAAATTACTTCTATGTTTCCTGGTTGTTCAGAAGTTTCTCATAAGTAAAAAATATACAGATATACATTATAGTTATTTAACCATGAGATTAAAAAATTATCTGATTTTTCCATTCTGAATTTATTGTATCACTCATAGTATTCAACAACAGATGCATAAAATAAAAAATACAGGAAAACAATAATATTATGACAAACAAATATAAAGTGGAACCTCCGAAAATAGAAGGAACAACAAAGTTCCACCCAACCATAGAGTGGATCAACCAAATTACTTGATCTAGTCACCCCCAATCCTAGTCATGAATCCATAAGGTCAAAATGAGCCTCATGTTCAAGCAAGTCTTTTGTGTCCTCAATAGTTTCCTAACACCTTTGTGCTCACACAACAACTCATTGGGTTCTTTTTATTCATCAATAGAACTTTATTAGAGATTTATTTCTCTTCCACATGCTAAGAAACATCCTTCCTTCTCACACATGTGTATATATATAAATTTTCATAGGTCTTAGTCTCTCCAAGCTCTTTTCCCTCCTTGGGAATTTTGCATCTTTGGAAATCCCTGATTTTCAAGGTGTCTCAATCACCAAAATTTTACTTCTGACACATGTCTTTTTATTTTTATGGTTACCTTCAACTTGTTCCCCACTCATGGATTCATGATCATCTCTTTTTAACTCGGTTGTTCCTTCTTTCCCCTTTATTAATTAAATAAAAATTCTTGTCTCTTACCTCTGTCCACATTTAAGGACACTTGGAAAATTCAATATTTTTCTCAGAATTTACACTAATAAAAGTCATTTTTTTCTACTAATCCTAAATTCGAATTTTCCACTTAAGGAAATTATTTTACCTACTAAATAATTTATTTGGGGATATTACACTCCCTCGACACTCTGTCCTACATATCCTCCTCTATGGGTTGCTGGAATTTCTCCAAGATATCATTCTCATCATCGTTGTCACCATAATAATAGCGTAAATTCACTTATATATCACATGCATATACCTCCTCTTCACCTTGTGGGGATTATTGAATATCTCTTTGACGTCGAGGATAATTTTATAGCCGCACTTGTACAATTGGTTGATGGAAGATTGTAACATGCCTTCTTTCGACAATCAATTGTACAAGTGTGACTTAGAAATTCCTCCCCGATGTTGAAGATATATTTGATAGTCTCCATGAGGTGAATAAGAGGTGGTCTAGGTATGCGATGTACAAATGAATTGACACCATTTATTATGGTGACAATGATGACAAGAATGATATCTTGGAGAAAGTCAAGCGACCCATCGTGGAGGAGATGTAGGCCAAAGAACTAACGGAGTTGGATAGGATCAAGTTTATATATAGGGAGGATAGATTGATGATCAAGAGTGGTGAGGTCATTTCCATTAATATGATCCTATTCATGGAATATGAGAATGTGGTGGAAGAAATGGGAGAGCAGCAAAAAGAAAACCAATAGCATAGAGAGAGAGATTTTTTTCCCATGTGCGCCTTCTAGATGCAAATGCAATTGAGCACATGGTTGTGGAGAAGAAGAAACATGATGAAATTCTTAGTAAGTATGCGAGCAAGGAACTCTTGGAGGAGTAAGTAGAGGACAAGGAAATGCTTAATATTTAGCGATAAGATATGCTGACAAAGCTTATGGACCACCAATGGTTTTTCCAAATTTTCTTCTTAAAATCTATTATATATAAAATATGGACTTTAGGTAAATCTTGTGGCTAACACAATGTTATAATTAATATATCGAATAGGTTCCTGTCTTTTTGAACAAGGAAAAGGGGCACTTGGAAGCCCCGATTGTAAAGATTGACAATCCTAATTATGCGAAAGTAGAAGCCAAGATTATGGTCTTGGAAGGGGAAACATTTGATGTGCTCAGTGCCACAAGAAAGCGCATTGATTGAAAATACTTTGGGGATACAAAATTCCTCCCCATCTCTAGAGAGATATTCAATAAGCCCCCTTGAGGTGAATAAGAGGAGATGTAGGTATGTGATCTACAAGCAAATTGATGCCAGTTCATATTATGGATATAGGAATGAGGAGGATGATATATTGGATAAATCCAAGAGGCCCATGGAGGAGGATATGTGATATAGGGCACTAAGGAAGTGATAGAAGACCAAGTCCATGTGCTAGATTTTTTGTGGCACCGAAGATTGACGTATGTTTTTTCCTCTGCAAAGAAAAACCTCTGAAAAACTTAATTGTGAAGTTTTCCATACATACTTTTCCAATTAAATGTTTCTCGATGAATTTTTACATAACGTCCACTATGATGTGATTAAAATCACATTGGTGCACTATAAATAATATAATACACATGTATATTTTGTTTGGTTAAATCGTGTTGATGTTGTTGTTGTTTGATTTATAAAATGTATAATAAGTGCACTAATGATTTCTTTGTTTTTAACTTAGATTTAAGATGTATCACTCATTACAATTTAGAATTTTCGTATAATATTTAACTTTATTTTTATGAAATCTTTTACTTTGAATTGAAATTACAAAAACTTAAATTAATATACCATATAATGTTAAATTCATCTTCAAGGTGAATTGTTTAATTTCCATCACGATACAATATGTTGATTAAACATGTTTAGAAATAAAATTTACTTTTATAAAATGTTATTTTCTCATTTATTTTATTGATAACATTATAACTATTGTTCATAATTACATTTATAATTGTTATATTTATGATTAGTGATAGTAAAAATATCTTCCATATTGGGATGTTCTTTTCTTTCTCTCTTAATTTTTATGGGATGACTTATGCAAGTGTCATATTTGAATATAAAATTCACCTCACTTCATATTAATAATAAAAAATAATAATAAAGGTGTTAATAAAATGAATATGTCTTTCTTTAGTTTGTAGGAGAAATTGTCAATTTTTAAAAAATGATTGCTTTAAAATTTTATTGCAAAAAGAGAGACATGTATTTTTAAATTATGATACATATTACATGAAAAGTATTAAAATAATAAGAAACAATAATATATATATATATATATATATATATATAATATTTGGAACTAATAAAAATATACCTATAAATGCATGCAATTCATCAAATAATAACACTTATATAAAAATAGATATTTTGAATCCATAGAAATAGATCTATAGATGCATGCAATTTCATCAAAGATTATTATCTATAAATTGTTTAAAAATATTGTAAAAATGAAACACAATGAAAAATTATTTGGAAATGATGAATTTAATTGATTGGTTTATGCAATCCCAACCACCACCATGTTTTTTAATAAGAAACAAAATTTGACATAAATTCATTATATAACATGAAAATATGTTACTTTCCCTAAAAAAAAAACATGTTTACATAATGTGAATGCATCCTATGACATTAGTGTTCTATGCAAATTATACAATTACTAATATTCATTATCATATTTACTCATGTAATCATAATCATTTTATTAATACATATGTCTTATCAAATAACTAATATACAACTATCATATGTCGTCCAAAATTAATCCTAAGAGATTCTTAACTAAGTGATTGTTTCCATATTCCCTTTGTGAGCCTATTTGATATTATAGGTCCCTTTGCATCATGGATAATTCATAAAGAAAACAATTTAAGGGAAAATACATTAAATTTAACATGTGGGCCAAATTAGGCTCTAATACAATCCCTAGTGTCCAAAGCTTATAATAGATAACATTCATTATTAATATATAAAAATATAGAAAATATTAAGCAAACTCAATAAATAAAATTAACAAAAGTCCATGTGTAGAAGTTATAGGGAGATTATTCCTCATCTTTGATGTAATGATTGTAAAATGAAACCAACCATTTTATAAAAATAATGTCGAATTAAGAAATACATTTACATTAGTTCCATTAAAAATACAAAAACACAATTACCCATTCATATTTCTCTTACATCATGAGGGGACGTCTAAAGGTAGACCCAATGCAAGGAAGTTTTGATGAGTCATTGGTGGTATATGAAATTTATAGTTTATTAAGAACTTGTCACTAGGAGACAAACTACATATTGCATGCTCAACAACAAATCCAGATACCTTTCTTTTCATAAACAACTCTTTGTCATTGAAGTGTTCCTCAAGTAGAAATTTGCACTAAATAATGAGACCCAAAAACTATTTATGAACCCTTCGAGTTAATGGAAAACCATCTATATATAATAGGTTTTCCATGTTAAAGTTTCCATAAGCATAACCATTCATGCACATACTATACATGGAAATGATATGTTTTTATTTGAAAATATTAAAGTAATCAGAATGACTATAAAGAGGACCAAAAAATGGCATAAGTGCCATTGATTATTTGGGAGGAACAAATACATGTGAAATGATAAACGACAAAATATTTTCAACATACATTTTAGACACGAAAATCATATAACTATTACAACAAAAAGATAAATTGGTTCCAACATTGGCTATAAGCATGGACGATGGCCAAGCACCATACAAAGGTTGGTTGTAATTGGTTGTAATTGGTTTAATATTTACTTTTTAAAAAATGAGAATTTAAAACGTAAATGAGATTTTTGGGGAAAAATTTAGAGGGAATATTTTTCGAAGAGAGATTTAACGTGAAAGACTTTGGAGTGGCTCCACTTTTTTGAAGAGCCAAAATTGGAAGGGATTTGTAGGGAACATACAAATCTACAGATAAGAGATTTCAGGTATGTAATTTCATTCTAATCATCAGTTCAATATTTCCCTATTTAATTCAAAGTATTTTCAATGCATGTTAAAAATAATATAAGGGTCTCATAGCTACCTTTTATATTTGAAGCCATAGATTTCCTTATTTTTTTCTTGTTCCCCTCTTTTTTTAACCAAAAGATTTTTATAGGGTTAACTTTTATAAACAATAGATTTTTTTCGGGTTTGTTTTTTGAAGAAATAGATTTTTATAGGGATTATTTAGTTGCATATGAGGTTTTTAAGAAATGTTAGGAAAATTGGCAGTGTTGTCATTGTATTGTTGACGTTTCAGATCCATATCAGGATGCATCTCCAGGACAAGAAGTCTGGCTCAAAAATGAAGAGAAAAACTAGTTATAAATAACAAAGAGAAAAAAAACCTACATGTCGGCTAGATAGAACCCTAGAGGAACCTTAAAAACCATTAATTTAAGTTAAAATTTTTATTTTCAAATTTTTTAAGTTAAGGTTTATTTTTATTAAAAAAAAATATTTGTTGTTTAAATTAAGTAATCATTAAAAAATCCTAGTAATAAATAGGGATTTTTATGAGTTCCAAAATAATTAGTTTTAATGTCTTAAGGATTAGATTAATAAGTCCAATTTTAATTAACAAAGAGTTTAATAATAATTAGGGTTATAAAAATAAGATAGGTTCAAGGTTAATAAAATTTTGATAACAGTTTATGTTAATAATAAGTTAAAAATCTAGAAATTAATATTTTAGGTATTAATAGTGTTTTAATTAATATTAAGGTTTAATAATTGATTAGTTACCTATTTTTTAAATTAAAGGGAACCAATTTTCACTTAATTCTAGGCCACTATCTCTGTTTAGGTTGCTTGGGTGTTTTAGGATTTCAATTGCTTTCCTAATATGTTGTTTAAATAGGTGATCTTATTTTGCCAAAATTTTGGTATCTTCTAGGAGGACATGGTGTTTTGTTTTAGGGGAGTTTTCTATCAAGGCTAAGGTATCAATGCATTCATTCTTAATGCCAGCTCCATGATATTTAATCTTAATTTGGAAGGAGTGACCAATTTCAACGATGTAGCATTTATCGCATGAGCATTCAATTTTTTAAATTCCTTTGCATTTGTGAGGGTCAAGTTTGTATTTAATGGATGTCATATTTTGTTTTATTGTTTCATTTAGTTTGAAATAGGTCTTAATCTCCTTTTTTCCGAGGACCCTTGCAATCCTATCGGTTACTCCTTGTATGTAAGGAAGGTAGGTTATCTTATTAGNTTTAATGCTTTCTTAATGTCTTTGTGTTTATACCCTATGTTCTTAAAAATATTCGATAGGTGATATTTTTCTTGTTCAAAGTCTTCTTCATTAGATATTCTTATGGCTCTTGTGGCTATATTTTTTAGGACTCATAGTTTCTGGTGGGGTGGTGATGGGAGTTTGCATGGAAATAGTTTTCTGTGTGGGTAGTTTTTTTCTATAAACTGCATTTCCTAGATTTCCATCATGTTTCCTATTGATTAGAACATATATATAATGGATGCTACCATTTTATTCAAGTTTCATTGTGAATTTTATGTCTTCTAAGATATTATTTAGGTGTTGAAAGGTTTTCTCTAATTATTCTTTCACATGGGGCCAAACTACATTGGTGTCATCAACAAGCCTCTTCCACCTTATTGGTTTTAGAGGATAAGAGTCCAGGGCTCTGATTTCAAAATTTTCCATGAAAATATTGGCAACAATGGGGGACAATGGGGATCCCATTTCTATGCTGCTAGTTTTTTCATAAAATTCTTCTTTATAATTAAGGAACGTGGAATGAAGACAAACCCCGACTAGTTTTGTTGTTTCTGGATCAATCACTTGTTTTAAAACTTGTATAGTTTCATCAAGTGGGATTTTTGTGAAAAGGGAGACTACAACAAGTCTTATGAGGTGTTTGGTATCCGTTGCAAGAGTACCACTCATTACATTAGATCCCAAACCCGATCAAATCTATTGTTTTCAACAATTTTTTTTAAATATTTTCCACAGTATGTGGTGCACACTGTAGAGGAAAATGTCTCATATCCCATTGTACAAGAAAATTTCTATGGTGCTCAATGTATAGACAAAAGCATCATGGATCATATATCTGTTTAAAGTATCAATTAGTCAAAAAAATAATTTCATATCATAAGCATACAAGTTAGTGTTGGCAACAACTAATAGTATATTACAATGCGATTATATGCTTGATGCCCTAGTGCATTCTATTTAACGAAGTTCACCGAAATAATATATTGTA
>JASDQU010011846.1:130732-149306 GCA_032191745.1 Picea mariana | reverse complement strand
AATAAAGATAATATTCATTAACCTTGTGACAAGAAGGGGGTAAGCAATTAAAATGTTTTATAAAAATCTTTTGGGGTAAAAACTTAAAAAGGGGAATGATTGTTTTACTTTTATGCTAATTAAAAATTTAATTCATTAAAAAGAAGGGGAAGAAGGGTAAGTTTTTGCACATGCCTTTTTGAGTTTAATTAAAAAGGAAAAAGGGGAAATCTAAAATAATTAAGAAACTAGAAAAAACAGAAACCTTAAAAGAAAGGGGAAACACTAGGAAAAAGCAGTTAGTCCAACTTAGTAAGGTATCTACCATATAAGAACTTTCTAATTTAAACTGAACTAGCAAATTAATAATGAGGAAAGTCATTAAAACCTGTAAGGGAATTTGGGGACACCTAGGAGTGATTATAGGAGTGACTCTAGGTGGGTGAGGGAAATAAGGGTAATTATTTAATTAAATAAATTAGTTTTTGGAGGAATGAGGGGGATGGGTGACACATGTACGGGGATGATTTTTTATGAATTAATTTATTAAACATTAAATAAAATGGGATTTGGGAAAGTAAGGGACTTCGAAACTCTATATAATGGAGGGATGAAAATGATGATGGACTTCTTCTGTATTTCATAACATTACACTATAGAAATCTATACTTGACCGAATTAGCTTGTGGAAATTGGGATACCCAGCTCGGTGAGGAGTGGTAGCTCGGCCTTGCGAGGTGAGCTGGGAGCTAGTTGATTCGTTGGTTAGTGTGTGTGTCCCCTTTGCATCTCGGGGGGATAAGGGGGGAGAAGAGTATCCCTAGCATTGGCTGGGAGGTACCGGTAAAGTCTCATCGGTCGGCAAGAAGGAGTTGTATGGAGTGCACGAGACATCAACTCAGAGCGGGCGATCAGGCAACGATACACTTTCTTTATTTTTGCATGTTAGATTGTAGTAGAATTTATTCTTTGGATCTGCATGTTTAATTGGGTAAGAAATTTGATTGTCCTAGTGTTCTAGTTCATGACTGAATTTTTCCATAACCTATAGCTCGATGATTGATTGACTCCCATGGCCTTCGATTCCTGGCATGTCTTGACCACCCTGTGGTGTATTGATTTGTGAGGATTGTGGTTTTTTTTTCCTTTCATCCCTAGCTCATCAGTCCTCGCCTAAGAAGTTGGCCAGGAGCTTGATCTACGGTCGTCGCTTCGGTGTTAATAGACTTATGGATCGCAACACCTTTCTTTTTTGTGCATGGATGATGAGCGAAGGACCTTCCTGTCAGTTTTCCACCTCCATTGTTGTCTTAGGCTGATTGTTTTGACTTGTGCCATCTAGAAAAGACTTCTACATATGGATTATCTTACATCCTTGTTGGTTTTTCTCTGTGCCTTGATTGTTAGAATCCATGCAATCATTTGAATGGCTTCTCCCATTGGATCCTTGCGTTTCTCTTACTGTTGTATTTGTTGTATTGGTATTCTGGAAATGGAAAAACGATTTGGTTCCCTATCTGCATTTCTATATTTGGTATCCTAGAAATGGAAAAACATTTTTTTTGTGTTATTTATGTCCATGTTGTATTTGTATCCTGGCAATGGAAAAACAAAATCATTTCCCTATCTGCATTTTTATAATTGGTATCCTGGTAAGGGAAGGTAGTTTTGGTCATTCCTGTATGCATTTGCATTTGGCATACGGGCAATGAAAAATGGAAACCACGATTTTTCCATTTAAAACGTGTCTGAGATTGTCATTGAAGTGCCCACATTTTTCTTTTAAAAGTTGACAGAGATTGCCGTTGAAATGCCCACGTTTTTTCTTTTAAAAGTTGACAGAGATTGTTGTTGAAATGCCCACGTTTTTTCTTTAAAACTTGACAGATATTGCTGTTGAAATGCCCACGTTTTTTATTTTAAAAGTTGATAGAGATTTTCGTTGAATGCCCATGTTTTTTCTTTTAAAAGTTGACCGATATTGTTGTTGAAATGACCGCATTTTTTCTTTTAAAAGTTGACAGAGATTGCTGTTGAAATGCCCACGTTTTTGCTTTTAAAACTTGATAGAGATTGCTGTTGAAATGTCCATGTTTTTTATTTTAAAAGTTGATAGAGATCGTTGTTGAAATGCCCATGTTTTTTCTTTTAAAAGTTGACTGAGATTGTTATTGAAATACCCACGTTTTTTCCTTTAAATTGATTGACTGAGTTCTTTGTTGAAGGGACACGAATTGCTAGTTATAATGATGATTGTGTTTGCTGGAATGGACACAAAATTACCTTAAATGTTGATTGAATTGTTGTTGAATGACCACGAGTTGATCCTTCTGCAGTTTTGTATTGTCCTTTTATTATTCTTCACTTAGAGTCTATACCTAGCGTTCTCACTGCTAAACTTTAATTACCACAACGATCTTACTGGCCATATTAATTACCATGTTAATTGTAATGATAAATGATATATTAAATGCCATATTAATTGCCAGAACAATTTCTACAACAATATTAATGGTCAACAATTTCCTTCTTGTTGTTAATTGCCTTGTTAAATTGCAATGTAAATGCTATATTATTTTCCATATTAATTGCCATGTTATTTTCCATACTAAAGGTCCCTGACATGGACGTAGACTTCTTGGTATGAACTGATGCATCCAAGGAAGGC
Organism: Picea mariana; assembly: GCA_032191745.1. NCBI lineage: Eukaryota > Viridiplantae > Streptophyta > Pinopsida > Pinales > Pinaceae > Picea > Picea mariana. The sequence continues at coordinate 146,659 of JASDQU010011846.1, read as the reverse complement.
TTAGGTGGAGTCTTTATGCAAGATCGTCGAGTGATCGCTTACATCTCGAGGAAACTGAGAAGGCATGATGAGAACTATGCGATGCATGATTTGGAGTTGTTAGCCATTGTATATGCCTTGAAGGTTTGGAGACACTACCTTGTTGGACGAAAATTTGAACTAAAGACTTACCACTATGGATTACAACACATCTTTACGCAAAGCGACCTGAACGCGTGACAACAACATTGGTCGAAATTACTTAGCGAGTACGACTTCGAGATTACTTACATAAAAGGAACAATCAACCGAGTGGCAAATGCATTGATTCTAAGACCACGCATCATTTCGGTGTTGCCTCTTTAGATGAATCTATGTGAAACTATTCTAACTTTACAGCGTGATGATGACTGATACAAAGAGGTCAACGGTTTTATCAAACAAAACACGATGATGGTACCAATATTTGAAGGATTTACATTTGACAACGATGGATTATTGAGGTTTAAAAATTAGATTTATGTACCACCGAATGACAAGTTGAGGAGTTTGATCCTAAATGAGGCTCATAGAGCAGTGTACATGGCTCACCCAGGAGTCACGAAGATTAGGGAAAACCTTAAACCCTTATGCTACTGGAAGGGAATGAAGGAATATATAGTCAACAATGTGGCCAGATGTCTAGAATGTTAGTAGGTGATGGTTGAACATAGACATCCAGCAGGATTACTACAACCACACGCTATTCCTAAATCGAAATGTGGGGTTATTTCGATGGACATTATTGTTGGATTGACATTGATGGCAAGGGGACGTGACTCAATTTTCATAGTAGTAGACACTTTGATGAAGAGTGCTCACTTTAGTCCTGTGCGTATGACATATCAGACACTTGACATAGCTAGAGTTTTCATCAATGAGATTGTAAGGATGCATGGCGTGCCTAAGAGGATTATATCCGATCATGGATTGGTGTTTACTGGATGATTTTTTATGAGTTTCCAAGAGGCCTTGGGAACCCAACTTAAATTCAGTACTGTGTACCACCCGGAGACTAACGGGAAGACCGAACGAATGAAACAGACCTTGGAGGACATGTTGCGCATGTACGTGATGGACCAACAAAAGCATTGGGAGGAATTCTTGCCACTAGTAGAATTCGCTTATAAAAACAGTTACCAAAGAACCATTAAGATGACGCCTTTCGAGTTTCTTTACGGGCGACTATGTCAGACGCCTTTGAGTTGGGATCGGCTTGAGGATAGGGTCCTCGTGGGACCAGAAGCGATCCAAGAAATGGAAGAGTAAATGAAAACAATAAGACAAAGGATTAAAGAAGCACAGGATCGACATAAGAGTTATGCTGATGCGCACTGTGTCGACCGTAGTTACGAGGTCGACGATCGTGTCTTCTTGCTGGTTAAATCACATAAGAGTTAGATCAAGTTTGGAAAGGGAGATAAACTCTCTTCTAGATTCATGGGACCTTTCAAGATTATGGAGAGAAAGGGGCCCATGGCCTATGGACTAGCCTTGCCTAATTCTTTAAGGTGTATGCACCACGTTTTTCACGTATATGTTTTGAGACATTATATTAGTGATCCTACACATGTTATTGACATGAGTTCTTTGCAGGTGTCGGACGAGGGGGCATTCATGACTAAGCCAATCCACATCCTAGATCATTGCGTTCGATAGCTGTGACATTGAATAGTAGATCAGGTCAAGGTCTAGTGGGACAACAATAGTCCACACTCAGTGACCTGGGAGGACGCATATGATATGCACCAATAGTTTCCATTTTTGTTTGATAGATAGACTTATGATACTGTGATACACATTATTTTATCACTTATACTGTGAAACTTAGGGACGAATTTTAGACCAAGAGGGGGTGTATGTAACATCCCTCTCTTGTGCATTGAGCGAACTTATTCTTTGAGGACACTTGCTCGCAAGTGATACAAATTATTATGCTATTAAAACATTGATTTTGATTATGAGGCGTTATGGGTTGATGTCATGTTATTTTTCTGCAATGACATAGACATGTGTTATTGACTCGGTTTTACTGAGTGTGCAAGATTTCAGACCTCGAGGGTGCAAAGGCATCGATGAAACCCCTTGGACTTCTGATCGATTTGGGGAGTGAACTAATGGGGTTTGATTGTTTTATATGTGATATTAGTGCATCTGATTAGATGATATGATATGGATATATTTCTGACATGATCTGTTGATGATGCAGGTTCACAATAGCTTTCCGACTAGACTCACATGTGGCATAGAGGGGTCACACTCAAATACCAGAGATGTTGAGGGAGAGATGTGGACAACATCCCTGCCAAATCCTACTAGCACTCCCACCGTGTGTCAAACTATAGGTTAACTATTACCTAGTTCAAAAGGACCCACGATGCCATGAGGGAAGACTTTGACGGTTGCTCACAATGATTCTAAGGGGTGTGCAATAAGGCAAGGGCCTTATTCCTTAGAGGCCCTTAGTCTCCCACAAGATCACCTGGCGGAGTATTAACTCCAGGGGTTTTTTATGTCTACCAAGTCCATCATGAGGCGAGTGGCACCCTTGGAGCATGTGGTGCATCTTGAAGTGCATGTCATGGAAGAAAAATGGAAAGAGGCGAGTGGCACCCTTGGAGCACGTGGTGAGTCCTGAAGGGCATGTTGCGCAAAAGAAACCGAAAGAGGCGAGTGGAACCCTTGGAGCAATTAGTGCGTCTTGAAGGGCACGTTGCATGGTTATTTAATAAATGAATAAACCTAGATGGCTTTAGGACAATAAAGTGTTAAGGAAGATTTGAAACCTTTCCCTAAAAAAAAAAATGTGTTGCCCTGCCTGAGAAATTAAGGTCTAGGTCTAATTTTTGCTCGTGGTAAAATTTTACCTTTTTATAAAAAAAAAATAATAATAAAAATAAACATATATATATAAAAAAAAATAAAAATAAATAAATAATAAAGATAATATTCATTAACCTTGTGACAAGAAGGGGGTAAGCAATTAAAATGTTTTATAAAAATCTTTTGGGGTAAAAACTTAAAAAGGGGAATGATTGTTTTACTTTTATGCTAATTAAAAATTTAATTCATTAAAAAGAAGGGGAAGAAGGGTAAGTTTCTGCACATGCCTTTTTGAGTTTAATTAAAAAGGAAAAAGGGGAAATCTAAAATAATTAAGAAACTAGAAAAAACGGAAACCTTAAAAGAAAGGGGAAACACTAGGAAAAAGCAGTTAGTCCAACTTAGTAAGGTATCTACCATATAAGAACTTTCTAATTTAAATTGAACTAGCAAATTAATAATGAGGAAAGTCATTAAAACCTGTAAGGGAATTTGGGGACACCTAGGAGTGATTATAGGAGTGACTCTAGGTGGGTGAGGGAAATAAGGGTAATTGTTTAATTAAATAAATTAGTTTTTGGAGGAATGAGGGGGATGGGTGACACATGTACGGGGATGAATTTTTATGAATTAATTTATTAAACATTAAATAAAATGGGATTTGGGAAAGTAAGGGACTTCGAAACTCTATATAATGGAGGGAGGAAAATGATGATGGACTTCTTCTGTATTGCATAACATTACACTACAGAAATCTATACTTGACTGAATTAGCTTGTGGAAATTGGGATACCCAGCTCGGTGAGGAGTGGTAGCTCGGCCTTGCGAGGCGAGCTGGGAGCTAGTTGATTCGCTGGTTAGTGTGTGTGTCCCCTTTGCAGCTCGGCGGGATAAGGGGGGAGAAGAGTATCCCTAGCATTGGCTGGGAGGTACCGGTAAAGTCTCATCAGTCGGCAAGAAGGAGTTGTATGGAGTGCACGAGACATCAACTCAGAGCGGGCGATTAGGCAACGATACACTTTCTTTATTTTTGCATGTTAGATTGTAGTAGAATTTATTCTTTGGATCTGCATGTTTAATTGGGTAAGAAAATTGATTGTCCTAGTGTTCTAGTTCATGATTGGATTTTTCCATAACCTATAGCTCGATGATTGATTGACTCCGATGGCCTTCAATTCCCGGCATGTCTTGACCGCCCTGTGGTGTATTGATTTGTGAGGATTGTGGTTTTTTTTTCCTTTCATCCCTAGCTCATCAGTCCTCGCCTAAGCAGTTGGCTAGGAGCTTGATCTACGGTCGTCGCTTCGGCCTTAATAGACTTATGGATCGCAACACCTTTCTTTTTTGTGCGTGGATGATGAGCGAAGGACCTTCCTGTCAGTCATCCACCTGCATTGTTGTCTTTGGCTGATTGTTTTGACTTGTGCCATCTAGCAAAGACCTCTACATATGGATTATCTTGCATCCTTGTTGGTTTTTCTCTGTGCCTTGATTGTTAGAATCCATGCAATCATTTCAATGGCTTCTCCCATTGGATCCTTGCGTTTCTCTTACTATTGTATTTGTTGTATTGGTATTCTGGAAATGGAAAAACGATTTGATTCCCTATCTGCATTTCTATATTTGGTATCCTAGAAATGGAAAAACATTTATTTTGTGTTATTCATGTCCACGTTGTATTTGTATCCTGGCGATGGAAAAACAAAATCATTTCCCTATCTGCATTTTTATAATTGGTATCCTGGTAAGGGAAGGGAGTTTTGGTCATTCCTGTATGCATTTTCATTTGACATCCGGGCAATGAAAAATGGAAACCACGATTTTTCCATTTAAAACGTGTCTGAGATTGTCATTGAAGTGCCCACATTTTTCTTTTAAAAGTTGACAGAGATTGCCATTGAAATGCCCACGTTTTTTCTTTTAAAAGTTGACAGAGATTGTTGTTGAAATGCCCACGTTTTTTCTTTAAAACTTGACAGATATTGCTATTGAAATGCCCATGTTTTTTATTTTAAAAGTTGATAGAGATTGTCGTTGAATGCCCATGTTTTTTCTTTTAAAAGTTCAACGATATTGTTGTTGAAATGACCGCATTTTTTCTTTTAAAAGTTGACAGAGATTGCTGTTGAAATGCCCATGTTTTTGCTTTTAAAATTTGACAGAGATTGCTGTTGAAATGTCTACATTTTTTATTTTAAAAGTTGATAGAGATCGTTGTTGAAATGCCCATGTTTTTTCTTTTAAAAGTTGACTGAGATTGTTATTGAAATACCCATGTTTTTTCCTTTAAATTGATTGACTGAGTTCTTTGTTGAAGGGACACGAATTGCTAGTTATAATGATGATTGTGTTTGCTGGAATGGACAAAAAATTACCTTAAATGTTGATTGAATTGTTGTTGAATGACCACAAGTTGATCCTTCTGTAGTTTTGTATTGTCCTTTTATTATCCTTCACTTAGAGTCTATACCTAGTGTTCTCACTGCTAAACTTTAATTACCACAACGATCTTACTGGCCATATTAATTACCATGTTAATTGTAATGATAAATGCTATATTAAATGCCATATTAATTGCCAGAACAATTGCTACAACGATATTAATGGTCAAAAATTTCCTTCTTGCTGTTAATTGCCTTGTTAAATTGCAATGTAAATGCTATATTATTTTCCATATTAATTGTCATGTTAACAGTCATGTAATTGCCATTTTATTGTTATACTACTTGTTATGTTAATCAACATGTTAATCACCTTGTTATTGCTATATTACTTGTTATGATAAAATTCATGTGATTTTCCTTGTTATTGCTAATTTAATCGTTAGGTAACTGCTATGTTAATTGCCTTGTTATATTGCTACAATGATGTTAGTAGTTAGCAGTTCCTTCTCAATGATAATAGACAACTAGTATTGTTGGTTCGATCAATATAGCTAGACTACATGTTGAGATTAAATTGTTCATAAGTGTTATAAAGGTAGCATCCTACATTAAGATTGTTAATATTGTTATTCAAGTTAATGGCTAGTTATATGGTATTTATAATTATAGTATTGATTACTTAGACTTGCAAGATTGATTGTATTAATGTTAAATTAGCGGGTGCATTATTGACTAATTGTAACTTTGATGTGCCCCATTTAGATTGGAACCCATGTTAAAATATATTGGAACCATTGACTGGTTCAGACTGGGTGATTGGTTGGGTCGGGGACGATGTCATGTATTGGCTTGTGTCATCCCTTGTCCTCATCCTCTGGCATTTCGTTGACCTATTATTGGGGTATGGTCTGGTTTTCCTTTCGGTATTCAGTTTCTAACGCGTCGAATTTATCTAGAGTCCCTGGTCTTGATAGGATGAGTGGTGACAAGGTTGTCGACACATCTATCACCTAGGGACGACATGATTCCTGATGAGGGGATCATGGCACTCCCCATGGGATAGTGGCGAATGGAAACCTGGCCAGATTCGGTGCATGTTGGGGAGTGTTTTCAAGCATGGTAAGTTGCTTGGGTGCATGGGTGGAATGCCTTCGTTCATTTGGTTCGCATGCCTAGAGGTTTTAGTCTTTTTCGTCAACATCTTTATTTTGGGAAGGTGAAGTTGTCCCTTAGCATGTAGGAGTGTCTTGTTGCATCGGGTGGGTAGTCATTCCTCCTTGTTATACTACGCATGTTTTCCCAGTTTCCCTTGTGCCATTGAGTGGAGTCATAGTTGCTTGTTTCTTGGGTTGCATGCTTCAGTTCGTCGTCTATGGTGCGGTTAAACCGTTGTCGTCGTTGCCTTCTTGCCTTTTAATTCTTAAAAAACAAAAACAAAATTCTTCGTATGTGGCCGTAATGAAGGGGATGTTACATTCTTCACTCTACTAGTTTGAAATATATATGAAGAAGTAAAACTACACAGTTTAATTATTTTTCTTTGATATAATCCAATTTTCTTTGGTTTCACTTGTTTCTTTTCTAAAGTAGTTTTTCTTTTTGTGTGGTAATTTAAGTAGTAGGAAAATCAATAAATATTCTATGTTCATAAGGCTCACCCATACATATTACTATCTATATATATACATTAAACATGTAACACTTCAGAAAAAACAATACTAACAGGTATTTTAAATAGTGGGAAAATCCACAAATATATCATGGCCATGAGGCACACTTATATTGATTTCTATTTACATATATATATAACATCAACCATATAATACTTCAGAAAATGAAAGTACATAGTTAAGATACATATATGAACAATCGATACTGGGAAAACAAATGGAACAACCATGTTCCTCGCAAATGTAGAAATAAGACAGCCACGATCACTTGTCCTAATCAACCCCTAGCTTGACCATCACTCCATAAGGGCAAACTAAGTATCACTCCTTTGCAACTCTTACCTTGAATAGTTCAAAAAATTGTTGCCTAACACCAGATGTGCTCATAACAACAAAACAATTATTTTCCCCAACATACTAAGCAACGTGCTACCTCCCACATATGTTGTATTTATCTCATGGCTAGGACTTTCCATTCCTTTCCCTCCTTGGAAAATTCACATCTTTACAAATCCCCAGCTTTTAGGGGTTTCTAGTGACATAACTCAACTTCTGACACTTGTAAAAATCAGCTCTGATTTAACTCAAATCTGTTCTCCACTCATGGAGTCATAGTCAACTATTTTTAAATTGGTTATTCCATTTGTCTTCTAGCATTAAATTTATTAAAAAAATTGTCTCATACATGTGTCAATCAAAATAGGACAGTTGACAAGTCAAACCTTTGTCCAACAATTATTAAAATAATAATTATATACTTGCACAAATCTAAATTCGAATTTCCATAATGGAAATTTATTATTTTGAACAACAACTTGAAATAATTTATGTTTTGAAAAATTCTAGGATATCACAATGGGCCTCTTTGTTGCGAGGACCCATCATATTTTATTGAAACACCCGTCCCTCTTCTCTAACATATAAAAAAATCAAGACGACGCTTCACAATCTTAACAATGCCCACGCACAATTATATAAGTAATTGTTTTAAGATTTTTTTTTTTTGTTTGAACAATTATAACTTGGATTATTGGTTTATCCCATCCAAGAATAATCATGTGTTGTATATATCTTTTTCCGCAGGTTATAATTCCTACAAATAAAGGGTTTGGATGTGGAAAGGAAATGTTTTTGAGTTCCTTTCCTATGCTCTGTTGGAGGAAGACATGGATACAATTTTTTATTAACATGTTTTGGCCTTAGTATGTTTGCATAATTGGTTCCTCTTTATAAGATCAATACTTTGTAACTGGAACAATTATTACCACACTTATACATGTATTTTTCAACTTAACTTTGAGAAGCAATGATTGTACTCATGGATTTCATGCTATTTCTAATATAATTTCCAAGCATTCAAATGAAATTACTTTTATGTTTCCTGGTTGTTTAGAAGTTTCTCATAAGTAAAAAATATACAGATATACATTATAGTTATCTAAACATGAGATTAAACAATCATCTATTTTTTCCATTATGAATTTATTGTATCATTCATAGTATTCAACAACAAATGCATAAAATAAAAGATACAAGGAAATAATAATATTATGACAAATAAATATAAAGTGGAACCTCCGAAAACAGAAGGAACAACAAAGTTCCACCCAACCATAGAGTGGATCAACCAAATTACATGATCTAGTCACCCCCAATCCTAGTCATGAATCCATAAGGTCGAAATGAGCCTCATGTTCAAGCAAGTCTTTTGTGTCCTCAATAGTTCCCTAACACCTTTGTGCTCACACAAAAACTCATTGGGTTCTTTTTATTCATCAATAGAACTTTATTAGAGATTTATTTCTCTCTTCCACATGATAAGAAACATCCTTCCTTCTCACACATGTGTATATATATTAATTTTCTTTGGTCTTAGTCTCCCCAAGCTCTTTTCCCTCCTTGGGAATTTTGCATCTTTGGAAATCCATGATTTTCAAGGTATCCCAATCACCAAAATTTGACTTCTGACACATGTCTTTTTATTTTGATGGTTACCTTCAACTTGTTCCCCACTCATGGATTCATGATCATCTCTTTTTAACTTGGTTGTTCCTTTTTTCCCCTTTATTAATTAAATAAAAATTCTTGTCTCTTACCTCTGTCCACATTTAAGGACACTTGGAAAATTCAATATTTTTCCCAAAATTTACACTAATAACAGTCATGTTTTTCTACTAATCCTAAATTCGAATTTTACACTAAAGGAAATTATTTTACCTACTAAATAGTTTATTTGGGGATATTACACTCCCTCGGCACTCTTTCCTACATCTCCTCCTCTACGGGTTGCTGGACTTTCTCCAAGATATCATTCTCATCATCGTTGTCACCATAATAATAACATAAATTCACTTATATATCACATACATATACCTCCTCTTCACCTTGTGGGGATTATTGAATATCTCTTTGACGCCGAGGATAAATTTTATAGGCACACTTGTACAATTGGTTGATGGAAGATTGTAACATGCCTTCTTTCGACAATCAATTGTACAAGTGTGACTTAGAAATTCCTCCCCGATATCGAAGAGATATTTGATAGTCCCCATGACGTGAATAAGAGGTGGTCTAGGTATGCGATGTACAAATGAATTGACACCATTTATTATGGTGAAAACGATGACAAGAATGATATCTTGGAGAATTTCAAGTGACCCGTCGAGGAGGAGATGTAGGCCATAGCACTAAGGGAGTTGGATAGGATCAAGTTTATATATAGGGAGGATAGATTGATGATCAAGAGTGGTGAGGTAATTTCCATTAATATGATCCTATTCATGGAATATGAGAATTTGGTGGAAGAAATGGGAGAGCAGGAAAAAGAAAACCAATAGCATAGAGGGAGATATTTTTTTCCCATGTGCGCCTTCTATATGCGAATGCAATTGAGCACATGGTTGTGGAGAAGAAGAAACATGATGAAATTCTTATTAAGTATGCAAGTGAGGAACTCCTGGAGGAGTAATTAGAGGACAAGGAAATGTTTAATAATTAATGATAATATATGCTGACAAAGCTTATGGATCACCAATGGTTTTTCCAAATTTTCTTCTTAAAATATATTAAATATAAAATATGGGCTTTAGGTCAATCTTGTGGCTAACACAATGTTATAATTAATATATCGACTAGGTTCCTTTCTTTTTGAACAAGGAAAAGGGGCACTTGGAATCCCCGATCATAGAGCTTGACAGTCCTAACTATGCCAAAGTAGAAGCCAAGATTATGGTCTTGGAAGGGGAAAAATTTGATGTGCTCAATGCCACAGGAAAGCGCATTGATTGAAAATACTTTGGGGATACAAAATTCCTCCCCATCTCTAGAGATATTCGATAATCCCCCTTGAGGTGAATAAGAGGAGATGTAGGTATGTGATCTACAAGTGAATTGACGCCAGTTCATATTATGGATACAGGAATGATGAGGACGATATCTTGGATAAATCCAAGAGGCCCATGGAGGAGGATATGTGAGATAAGGCACTGAGGAAGTGGCAGAAGACCAAGTCCATGTGCTAAATTTTAAGTGGCACCGAAGAGTGACCTACGTTTTTTCCTCTACAAAGAAAAACCTCTGAAAAACTTAATTGTGAAGTTTTGCATACATACATTTCCAATTAAATATTTCTCGATAAATTTTTACGTAACATCCACTATGATGTGATTTAAATCACACTGGTGCACTGTAAACAATATAATACACATGTATATTTTGTTTGGTTAAATCGTGTTGATGTTGTTGTTGTTTGATTTATAAAATGTATAATAAGTGCACTAATGATTTCTTTGTTTTTAACTTAGATTTAAGATGTATCACTCATTACAATTTAGAATTTTCATATAATATTTAACTTTATTTTTATGAAATCTTTTACCTTGAATTGAAATTACAAAAACTTAAACTAATATGCCATATAATGTTAAATTCATCTTCAAGGTGAATTGTTTAATTCTCATCACGATACAATATGTTGATTAAACATGTTTAGAAATAAAAATTACTTTAATAAAATGTTATTTTCTCATTTATTTTATTGATAACATTATAACTATTGTTCATAATTACATTTATAATTGTTATATTTATGAGTAGTGATAGTAAAAATATCTTCCATATTGGGATGTTCTTTTCTTTTTCTCTTAATTTTTATGGGATGACTTATGCAAGTGTCATATTAGACTATAAAATTCACCTCACTTCATATTAATAATTAAAATTAATAATAAAGGTGTTAATAAAATGAATATGTTTTTCTTTTTTGTAGGAGAAATTGTCAATTTTTAAAAAATGATTGCTTTAAAATTTTATTGCAAAAATAGAGACATGTATTTTTTAATTAGGATACATGTTACATGAAAAGTATTAAAATAATAAGAAACAATAATATTATATATATATATATATATATATATATATATATATATATATATATATATTTGGAACTAATAAAAATATACCTATAAATGCATGCAATTCATCAAATAATAACATTTATATAAAAATAGATATTTTGAATCCATAGAAATAGATCTATAGATGCATGCAATTTCATCAAAGATTATTATTTGTAAATTGTTTAAAAATATTGTAAAAATGAAACACAATGAAAAAATAATTGGAAATGATGAATTTATTTGATTGGTTTATGCAATCCCAACCACCATCATGCTTTTTAATTAAAAACAAAATTTGACATAAATTCATTATATAACATGAAAATATGTTACTTTCCCTAAAAAAAATATCATTTTTACATAATGTGAATGCATCCTATGACATTAGTGTTCTATGTAAATTATACAATTACTAGTATTCATTATCATATTTTTTTAATCATGTAATCAAAATCATTTTATTAATACATATGTCTTATCAAATAACTAATATACAACTATCATATGTCGTCCACAATTAATCCTAAGAGATCATTAACTAAGTGATTGTTTCCATATTCCCTTTGTGAGCCTATTTGATATTATAGGTCCCTTTGCATCATGTATAATTCATAAAGAAAACAATTTAAGGGAAAATATATTAAATTTAACATGTGGGCCAAATTAGGCTCTAATACAATCCCTAGTGTGCAAAGCTTATAATAGATAACATTCATTATTAATATATAAAAATATAGAAAATATTAAGCAAACTCAATAAATAAAATTAACAAAATTGCATGTGTAGAAGTTATAGGGAGATTAGTCCTCATCTTTGATGTAATGATCGTAAAATGAAACCAACCATTTTATAAAAATAATGTCAAATTAAGAAATACATTTACATTAGTTCCATTAAAAATACAAAAACACAATTACCCATTCATCTTTCTTTTACGTCATGAGGGGACGTCTAAAGGTAGACTCAACGCAAGGCAGTTTTGATGAGTCATTGATGGTATATGAAAGTTATAGTTTATTAAGAACTTGTCACTAGGAGACAAACTACATATTGCATGCTCAACAACAAATCTAGATACCTTTCTTTTCATAAACAACTCTTTGTCATTGAAGTGTTCCTCAAAGTAGAAATTTGCACTAAATAATGAGGCCCAAAAACTATTTATGAACCCTTCGAGTTAATGGAAAACCATCTATATATAACATGTTTTCCATGTTAAAGTTTCCATAAGCTTAACCATTCATGCACATACTATACATGGAAATGCTATGTTTTTATTTGAAAATATTAAAGTAATTAGAATGACTATAAAGAGGACCAAAAAATGGCATAAGTGGCACTGATTATTTGGGAGGAACAAATACATGTGAAATGATAAACGAAAAAATATTTGCAACATACATTTTAGACATGAAAATCATATAACTATTTCAACAAAAAGATAAATTGGTTCCAACATCGGCTATAAGCATGGACGATGGCCAAGCACCATACAAAGGTTGGTTGTAATTGGTTTAATATTTACTTTTTAAAAAATGAGAATTTAAAACGTAAATGAGAATTTTTGGGAAAAATTTAGAGGGAATATTTTAAAAGAGAGATTTAACATGAAAGACTTTGGAGTGGCTCCACTTTTTTGAAGAACCAAAATTGGAAGGGATTTGTAGGGAACATACAAATCTACAGATAAGAAATTTCAGGTATGTAATTTCATTCTAATCATCAGTTCAATCTTTCCCTACATGATTCAAAGTATTTTCAATGCATGTGAAAAATAATAAAAGGGTCTCATAGCTACCTTTGATATTTGAAGCAATAGATTTCTTTATTTTTTTCTTGTTCCCCTCTTTTTAAACCAAGAGATTTTTATCGGGTTAACTTTTATAAACAATAGATTTTTTTCGGGTTTGTTTTTTGAAGAAATAGATTTTTTATAGGGATTATTTAGTTGCATATGAGGTTTTTAAGAAATGTTAGGAAAATCGATAGTGTTGTCATTGTATTGTTGACGTTTCAGATCCATATCAAGATCCATCTCTAGGACAAGAAGTCTGGATCAAAAATGAAGAGAAAAACTACTTATAAATAACAAAGAGAAAAAAAAAACTACATGTCGGCTAGATTGAACCCTAGAGGAAACTTAAAAACCATTAATTTAAGTTTAAATTTTTGTTTTCAAATTTTTTAAGTTAAGGTTTATTTTTATTAAAAAAAAATATTTTTTGTTTAAATTAAGTAATCGTTAAAAAATCCTAGTAATAAATAGGGATTTTTATGAGTTCCAAAATAATTAGTTTTAATGTCTTAAGGATTATATTAATAAGTCTAATTTTAATTAAAAAAGAGTTTAATAATAATTAGGGTTATAAAAAGAAGATAGGTTCAGGGTTAATAAAATTTTGATAACAGTTTATGTTAATAATAAGTTAAAAATCACCCGTAGGGGTGTAGACCGAGTGGAAAGTGTCGTGTAAATGGAAGGAAATATGTAAAAAAGAGGTCTCAAGGTCAATTCTCACCCCGATTTACTCGGAGGGCGTGCTTGCAGTCTGTGTGTTTCTCCCTAGGGGTTATAACACCGCCGACATGATGTGACCCCGTGTCACGCAAGTACGATACTGTCGTTGTTACTGATTCCCCTAGTTACAAAATAAAATAATAATAATAATAATAATAATAAGTTAAAAATCTAGAAATTAATATTTTAGGTATTAATAGTGTTTTAATTAATATTAAGGTTTAATAATTGATTAGTTACCTATTTTTTTAATTAAAGGGAACCAATTTTCACTTAATTATAGGCCACTATCTTTGTTTAGGTTGCTTGGGTGTTTTAGGATTTCAATTGCTTTCCTAGTATGTTGTTTAAAGAGGTGATCTTATTTTGCCAAAATTTTGGTATCTTCTAGGAGGACATGGTGTTTTGTTTTAGGGGAGTTTTCTATCAAGGTTAAGGTGTGAATGAGTTCTTTTTTAATGTCATCTCCATGATATTTAATCTTAATTTGGAAGGAGCGACCAATTTCAACGATGTAGCATTTACCGCATGAGCACTCAATTTTTTAAATTCCTTTGCATTTGTGAGGGTCAAGTTTGTATTTAATGGATCTCATATTTTGTTTGATGGTTTCATTTAGTTTGAAAGAGGTCTTAATCTCCTTTTTTCCGAGGACCCTTGCAATCCTATCGGTTACTCCTTGAATGTAAGGAAGGTAGGTTATCTTATTAGGGGTCTTGTTCTTTAGGGGTTTAGGTTCTTTGCTAGTTGTTTCTTGGGATTGTTTTAATGCATTCTTAATGTCTTTGTGTTTATACCCTATGTTTTTAAAAATATTGGATAGGTGATATTTTTCTTGTTCAAAGTCTTCTTCATTAGATATTCTTATGTCTCTTGCGGCTATATTTTTAGGACTCATAGTTTCTGGTGGGGTGGTGATGGGAGTTTGCGTGGAGATTGTTTTCTATGTGGGTATTTTTTTTCTATAAACTGCATTTCCTAGATTTCCATTGTGTTTCCTATTGATTAGAACATATATAAAATCGATGATACCATTTTATTCAATTTTCATTGTGAATTTTATGTATTCTAAGATATTATTTAGGTGTTGAAATGTTTTCTCTAATTATTCTTTCGCATGGGGCCAAACTACATTGGTGTCATCCACAAACCTCTTCCACCTTGTTGGTTTTAGAGGATAGGAGTCTAGGGCTCTGTTTTCAAAATTTTCCATGAAAATATTGGCAACAATGGGGTACAATGGGGATCCCATTTCTATGCCACTAGTTTGTTCATAAAATTCTTCTTTATAATTAAGGAATGTGGAACAAAGACAAACCTCGACTAGTTTTGTTGTTTCTGGATCAATCACTTCTTTTAAAAATTGGAAAGTTTCATCAAGTGCGATTTTTGTGAAAAGGGAGACTACATCAAAGCTTATGAGGTGTTTGGTATCCATTGCAAGAGTACCACTCATTACATCAGATCCCAAACCCTATCAAATCTATTTTTTTCAACAATTTGTTTTTACATATTTTCTACAGTACATGGTGCACACTGTAGAGGAAAATGCCTCATATCCCATTGTACAAGAAAATTTCCATGGTGCTCAATGTATAGACAAAAGAATCATGGATCATATATCTATTTAAAGTATCGATTGGTCAAAAATATAATTTAATATCTGTAAGAACCAAATTAATTTAATCTATTAAATCCATAAATTGAAACGGACAAGATTACTTATACGCACAAAAACTCAGTAATTTCTTTAATTCAGCATATAAGCATGTTAAATTAATTAATGAAAAACAATTTCATAACATAATAAGAATTACTTAACAGAATAATATAAATTACCTCTTCCTGATGCTAATTTCGATTGTTGTTGGTCCAAGATGAAGTTGAAACTGTGCCAAACACTGCCCAAAACCTAGTTTTCCTCCCTGCTAGTTAGGAGCAGCCTGTCCGGCTCCCTAGCTCCAAGATACTATAACGATATCTTGGCCCCCGTGCCCAAAACCCCCAGCAACCCAGTGCCCCCTGCTTCTGATTCACCAAAAAACCACCAAAATCAAACTCCTCCCACTAGAAAAATATCCCACATCCCAAAATCACAGACCCCTCTATGCCCCAA
>JASDQU010011846.1:118776-130548 GCA_032191745.1 Picea mariana | reverse complement strand
ATATTTAATGTTTCTTCCCCCCGTATACGTAAGTATTTAATAAATTAAATTATTAACCCCTTTTAATTCTTTACTCAAATAATTAATGAGTCAATTAATAATTAATTAGTCATTGAAAGATATGAACATGTAATTAATAATAATTAATTTTTTAATATTATTAAGAAATAATTATTGTTTAATTAACATATTAGGACAGTCAGATTATCAAATTAATTATAATTAATAATCCCTATACATGTATTTAAGCAGGGTCGTTACAATATCATATGCGTACAAGTTAGTGTTGGCAACGAATAATAATATATTATGGTGTGATTATATGATTGACGCCCCAATGCATTCTATTTAATGAAGTAAATATAACGAACAAGGGGAAATCCAATACATTCTAGTGGGGATGTCCAAAATTGTGTACAAGGAGATGGTAAAAGAAATGAATATAATTGCATCACATGAGAATGCATCCCAACAACAAAGTGCGTCATAGGTATGTGATCATTCATTTATTATTTTATGCACATCAGATTTATTTATCATATTAAATACTAATTTTCAATTGTTTTGTTGTAGAAAAGAAAATAAATGGAGCGCAATCAACACATAAGACAGGACGACAAGGAAAAAAATGGTTGATTGCAAATTTTGTGAGTACTTACGTTTTCGACGTTACTTAATTTTTCGTATTTGTTGTGATATTTATATTTGAATAATTAATTTACATTGATCCATGGATTTCTACTGATAGGTGATAACATACAAAGAATCTAGACAACACAATAATTGTTCAACATTGGGTAAACTAAGAGTTGTGATTATATGTTGAAGTGTCAAGGTTTAATTGAACAATTTTTAAGTAGCTATGTTTTTTAACTTACCTTGTTTTATAATGAATGGAACAATAAAAAACTTTATATTAATTATATTGACTATGCTTTGTTATGGCATATTAAATATGCACGAAACAAAGTAAGGATATGAGCTAGTAGAAAATATTGTGATAACTAACATGAGGCAAGGCTTCGAAATGATGTATATCATTTATGAATCAAACACTGCTATGGTACACTTTTTGATTTCCACAATCATGTATATTATACTATATTATAACAATAGATTTACTTATTATGATTTACTTCTATTTTTGTAGATGGAACAAAAGAAACTGCAACATCAATGAGAAGTCGAGTAAAAAACAACTGTTTAGATAAGAAAACTACACTATCCCTTACAATTGATCAAGAGACAAGGGATGCACACAACTTGAGAAATGAAAAAAATTCATGTTTTGAATGAAAATCAATATAATGAAATGTTACTGCAAGTTGTATGCATTTTTTTAATATCGGTCCATAAAAACTAGGGATATTTTTTCTTAATGTAGTGGACATAATGTCCTAAGTGCATGAAGACATGTTTCCAATAACTGTAACAATTACATATTGTTTACATTTTGATTACTGTGTACCTTTACATTTTCCCATTTTGTATGACCATGGGTCCCTTATTCATATATAATAAAATGGGTTTGTTATTTTATTGTGTTGTCAAATGTTATAAAATGTTGCATTGTTGTTTAATTAATATGTGAATGATTTACATTGTTGCAAATAATAGAGGTGTAATCCCTTAGATAGGGAATTAATGTTTCCACAATATCATTTGAAAACAAACGAGAGAGCTGAAGAAACCACAATCTAGGGTTTGACAGTCGTGGTCTCAGCAGAGTTCAATATGGTTACCAAAGGGGGTAGGAGTGGCACCCCATCATACAAGCAGGTAGTGGTGGACAAGGGGAAAGGCCCACGAGGCATTGGGTTCAAAGAACTGCTGACAAGAACCTCGGGATCAGGATCGGAAAAGAACCAGGAGAGCAACCAGGAAAAGAGGGATCGCATGGGGGAGGAATCCAAAGAAACCAAGAAGGTTGCACAAGAACTAGCAAACACCAATGGGGAAGATGGGCGCAACCCATGTAAACCTAAAACCACATTGATACCCAAGGTTATACTGGAAGACACACAAACGTAACTCTATCGGGACTAAATGAAGATGCATGCACTAATCTGTAAGTTCATGGGGTTGTGGCCCATAGAAAGAACACTACGCAACTGGATAAAATATCAATGGAAGCTAAGTGGAGAAGTGGAACTCCACCTGGGTTCAAAAGGATTCTTCACAACAGTCTTCATGAACCTGGATGCTAGGGATAAAGTCTTTGAGGGGGGGGCATACTTCCATGCTTTAGGAGGGTTGTACATGCAACCATGGAAGGAAAACTTCTCCCCAGAGAAAGAAAACTTTAAAAATGTCCTAGCCTGGCTAAGGTTTTACTCCTTACCGCTAGAAAATTGGTTGTCGTCCACCTTCGAAGAAATAGGGAACAAACTTGGAAAATATGTTAATACATTGGAAGCAACCCTAAAAGGGAGATATACATCATATGCAAGGATCTGCATAGAGATGGACGTGTTAGGGGCACTCTCGGAAGCCATAAGCCTGGAATTGAGGGATGAGGAATGGATATAAAGCATTGATTACGAGAAGATACCATTTATATGCAGAAGATTCCATGAACATGGAAACTTAATCAAATAATTTTCGCTCAATAAAAAACAAGAAACAGAAAACACCAAAGCACAGCAGGATGAGGACGGGTTTGTAAATCTGAGCCACAGAAACAGAGGAAACAAGAAACCAAGAAAATCCCCAACAGAAAGAAACCTGGAAGCCAGGACTGGACCAAAAGGATGGGACAGGGCTAACCAAGAGGAAGAAGAAGGAAAGGAAAATACAAAATCTAGAGTAACTAGGGAGAAAGTAACTCAAGAGAACATCAATATTCCAGGAAATAAGAGAGAACGGGGAGATATTGCAAGTCCTATGGAAGGCGAAACTGAAGACGCAAACACCCCAATGCAGGAGGAAAACAAAGATTCAGAGATGACAACAAGCGAGGTAGGAACGAAGTACCTTTATCTCAGAGACATTATGGAAAGGGAAGGAATAGATCTCCTAAACATCTTGGAGCAATGGAAAAAGAAGGGAGTAGGCAATGTGCGAGCGAAACATATGGATTGTATCCAATACCTTTTCCTTCTAAGGGAGGAAGAAAAATCCATAGGGATAAAGTGTATGCATGATGAAATAGTGCACCT
The DNA here is from genome assembly GCA_032191745.1 of Picea mariana. Taxonomy (NCBI): domain Eukaryota; kingdom Viridiplantae; phylum Streptophyta; class Pinopsida; order Pinales; family Pinaceae; genus Picea; species Picea mariana. Next base: position 127,390 of record JASDQU010011846.1, on the reverse strand, counting down.
AGGAATCAAAGCAGGTGAGGGAAACCCACAACATTCACCCAAGCAAACGAGGTGGAAGAAAGGAAGGAAATCAAACAATGTATCCCTACAAGAACTAGGAGCCCTGTTGATAAATTCAGGTAAGATAAAAAATCTCTTTCCCAACTCCACCCCACATGTTTAAATCAAAATTATAACATGGAATATAAGAGGCCTAAACAACCCATGAAAGAAAAGGATCCTTAAAAATATACTGAGGAAGGAAAAACCCGACCTCTATTTCATTCAAGAGACAAAATGCATTGTAGACAGAATGGAAACAATCAGTAAAAAACAATGGAGAAAGTACCATATGTTGGTTGTCGAAGGCCAACATATGGCAGGTGGTATACTCACCTTATGGAACCCACATTCAATGAACCTACTAGAAGCTGAAGCTATGAGACACACACTCTCGGTTAACATGAAAATTATAGGTAACACCGAACTGATTCTATGCACCAATCTGTATGGTCCCCAGAGGTTGGAAGAAAAAAGGAGAATGCTCGAAGACCTAGAAAAACTAAAGGCTAGATCCCACAACCTCCATTGGATCTTGGTAGGGGACTTCAACATAATAACGACAATTGCAGATAAAAAAGGGGGCACCAGAAGACTGGATAGAGATGCAGAGGAATTCTCATCTTTCATTGAGACAATCAAGATGGTAGACATCAGAACCAACAATGGCCAGTTCACTTGGAATAACAAACGAAGTAATCACTACCAAGTAGCTACAAGTCTATACATATTCTTGGTGTCAGAATCCATCATTCTATAGGGACTAACCTTAGACTACAACATCCTACCATGGTGGGGTTCAGACCATTGGCCAGTCCAATTGGAAGCAAACTTACAAACCACTCCGAAGAACAAACCTTTTAGATTTGAGAAATTTTGGATCGAACATCCCACCTTTAAGGAGCACATCAACCAATGGTGGTGAGAGGAATTGCCAGATCAAGGGACAAGGATGTTCAAACTTTATAAGAGACTCAAGTACATCAAACACAAACTCAAAGAGTGGAACAAGGAAATCTTTGGGAACATAAAACAAGAAAAGAAAACTATCGAGGATAGAATGTGGATACTCCTGAAACTCTGCATAGACGAGGGTTACATAAAGGATCAGAAAAGGGAAGAGATCCAAATGACCTAGGAATGGGAAGCAAGATGTCAACAAGAAGAAACTATCTGGCGCCAAAAGTCCATAATTAGGTGGCTAAAGGAAGGGGAGTAGAATACCAAGTTTTTTCATAGAACCACCATTGCAAGAAGAACCTACAACAAAATATTGAAAATTAGGGATCATGATGGGATCGAAAGAGAATCCCACAAGGAAATTGAAGATACATTGGTCAATCACTTCCAGGGGATATCCCAGGAACCCAACCAAGACAGAACTGAGACCATACAAAGGATAACTCATCACATTCCTAGGATGGTCACAGAGGAAAAAAATGTCAATCTAAACAAACCCATAACAAAGGAGGAAATCAACCAAGTGGTCCAGGAAATGACCAATGGAAAGGCCCTAAGACCAGATGGATTCATAGTGGAATTTTTTAAATCTTGCTGGGAAGTGGTTAAATATGATGTTTATGGGGTGGTGGAATACTCCAAATGTTTGGCCTCTGTCCTGAAAGTGTTAAATTCCATAATGATCACTCTAATCCCAAAAGAAAATTAAGCAAGGACCCTATATCGCTACAGGTCAGTAACTTTATGAAATGTTTTTTACAAGATAATCTCCAAAGTCATAGCCAATAGAGTGAAACCACTCCTACCCACATTGATTTCATAGGAGCATGCAGGTTTCGTAGAAGGAATACAAATACTAGACAACATAATCCATGCCCATGAACTTATACACACGCTAAAAATCCAAAGGAGAGGGGGGATGATAATCCAACTTGACCTGTCAAAGGATTATGACAAGGTTAGCTGGTACTATATGGCCAAAGTGCTGGAAGCCTTTGGGTTTGAACAACACTGGATCAATTGGATTGTCAATCTAGTCTCAACGACAAGCTACCTGCTCCTAATTAATGGAGCCCCAACAAAACCTTTCTGGCCTTCGAGAGGCATCAGACAAGGAGACCCGCTGTCCCCTTTCGCGTTAATTTCAATGATGGAAGGGCTTAACAGAAGCATAAAAAGTGCAACAAAAGCAGGGGAACTAAAAGGAATCAAATGCTTCAAAGATTTTCCAACCTCCACACACCAACAGTTTGTTGATGACACCCTACTCCATGGCACACCAATGGTCAAGGAAGAAAAAAACTATAAAAGAATATTAGAAGACTTTGGGGAAGCCTCAGGGGCGGAGATCAACCACACAAAATCCATGATCTATTTCTTGAACACTAATTCTGCAATCCAAATTAACCTAGCCAATATTTTGGGGTTTGAACGCAAAACTCTCCCAACGAAATACTTGGGAATTCCTCTGACGGAGAGAGCTTGCAAAATGGAAACATGGGAAGGAGTGATCAACAAACTACACGAGAGGGTAAAAAAATGGACTTAGAAAGCTCTCAACCTGAAAGGGAGGCTTATCCTCACCAAAGAAGTCCTACAAACAATTATGGTGTATATGATGTCAATGTTCCCTTGTCCCAAAGGAATACTACAAAAGATAAGAGCCATTCAAAGAGATTTCCTATGGCGAGGTGCTGAAAATAAAAAGAAATGGACCCTGGTAGCCTGGGAGAAGGTATTTCGACCAAAATGCAAAGGAGGCATGGGTTTAAAAGGTCCACAGGTAACCAATGAATCCTATGGGGTAAAACTCTGGTGGAGATGGGTCAAGGACAAATCAGTACCATGGACAAACCTCTAGAAGGCCAAGTATGCCCCAAACATCAATGATCAAGACTGAATTCAACTCATGGGAAAAAGGGAGGGATCATCCATCTAGAATCTCACCTGGCACTACAAGAACTAGATTCATAAACACAGCTTCTGGGAAGTTAGAAATGGTCAAACTGCCAGATTCTGGGAGGACACGTGGCAACAGGAAGCCAGAATGGAAAATCCGGACTGGGAGGAGCTCCAACAGGAAATGACTGCCCTAGGAAAAACAACAATCCATCACTACTGGAAGCCAAGAAATTATAGTGATAGATGGAGGACCTGGGACAAAGTCAATCCACCAAATAGAGATCGTATCACAACTCTAGCGGAAGAGGTGGAAGAGGAATTGGGGAAAAGGAAAATTACAATATTAGAGGACGAGGGATAATTAAGGCGGGGCAGGGAAAATGGTGGGGAATTCAACTTAAAAGAATCACGATTTAACATCACATACCAGGATCAAGAGGACCCGACGCAGCAGTGGGGGAAGATCTAGAGTAGCCCCCAATGGCCAAAAGTCAAAATGTTCAAATGGTTAGTTCTCCACAACCGAATTCTAACCTAGGAAAACCTCAGGAAAAGGGGTTATATAGGCCCTTCTCGGTGCCACCTCTGTCAAGAAAAGGAGGAAACAACCAATCACCTCCATGATGAGTGCAGTTACACAACAAAGCTATGGGATTGAGCGACAGGCATCTACCACCAGTCCAATAGAATCTAGGGCAACATCAACACAACCATCAATAATTGGAATGAGAGCTACAATGAAAATGAAAAGCTGAACCTCTGCTGGAACCTAACGTCGAGGATGATCATCTGGGACATATGGAAGGAGAGGAATAGGTGCATCTTCAGGAATGAAATCCTACCAGAGGGAAAGTTTAAGGATGCAATTATCTCCCAAATACTATAAACGATGCAGAGCAACAACTGCAAAAAGGAAACAACGCAACTCACATATTAGTACTCCTGTACCCTGGAGGTTTTTCACCTAAAAGATGGGCGCAACAACACAAAGGTAGGGTGGGATCTGCAACTACAACTAGGATACCACAACTGGACCCCCCCTCTGTTAGGATTCCTCAAATTAAATTTTGATAGGGCATCAAAAGGAAACCTAGGAGTGGTAGGGATGGGAGGGGTGATTAGAGACAATGGTGGTAACATCATCCGACTATATGCTGGGAGTATGGGAAACTCCACCAACAATGCAACGAAATGTGGATCTCTGGAGCTTGGCCTTGAAATATTAAGGCATGAAAGGATGACAAACACTATCATTGAAGGCGACTCCACCCTGGTCATCAACACAGTGAAGTGACTCTAGAATGATACTAGAGTGGGAAAGGTTCAGAGACACTAGTGCCTAGCTCTCTCCCTACAGAAAATCCAGAAGCATCTAAAAAATCTGAACACAGTGGAGTTGTGTTGGCTCCACAGGTCATCAAATGGCCTAGAATACAAACTAGCCAACAAGGGGGTCGACAAGGATGGTTCAGAACTAGAAACTACCTGGCTCAGTCTCCCGAATGACCAACTCAAAACAGACTGCATCCAACTAGAAACAAAAGATCGTGAAGGCAGGTTAAGCAAGGAAGGTCACATCAAGAAGGGTAACTCAAGGCCTGGCGGTAGGAAAGTAGGACCCAGGAAGGATATGATTGTTGAACACTTTATCACCAATGACCATGCAAGATCAACATAAACAGTCGGTGAGGGTACTGTTGGCCCTTGACCAAGTTTTTAGGATTCTTGGTCATGTTTGACCTAATTTTTGGATTCAAGATTATGTAATGGGTATGGGATGACAACCCATGGGTTTACATATGATTAGGCCTATTTTGTAATGTATAAATAAGTAGCTAAGTGATGTAATAAGGGAGAAGAGAGAGACCTAGTAGGCCGGTGTTCTAAGTGCTAGAGTTCGATCTATGTGATTAAGAGTTGTAAGTGCTTTGTGCATACTGTGTGAGGCTTGCAAGGCTAGTGAAAGTAACTGTAAGAGACTGTGTGACATCTTGGTGTTGTACCCTAGCTAGAAGAAAGAGGATCGGGCAGAGTGCGCACAGATCTCTTGTCTTTTGTGCAGTAGAACTTGGATGCTAGGTGCCTGTAAGAAGATTGACCAAAGATAATAAAGAAGAGAAGAGTTTGTAGACGTAGCCCCAGGGTGGGGGTGAACCACGTACATGCTGTGTTGATATGATTTGTGCGATGTATTGATGTGTTTATGTGTTTACTTACTTAGTGCTTTAATATAGATGAATGATTTGATGATGCTTAGTGCTTAATAATATAGATGGATGTTATATCTAGCTTATGTACATATGCTTAGTTCTTAAATACCTTAGATCTAAATGAATACCGTGATACTCTGTAATTAGGGTTTAACTGCATTGTAACTAAGACTGGATATTGATGAATGTTAACTATTGAGTTCTTTGTTAAGTGTTATAATCATAGATCTATGTCCCAGCTATGGTTGTAGACATCTGATTCCTGCAACCACCCCTTTCTCTACCTTGGGTGAGACTTCATCTGCTTCGCAGGTGTTGCCGAAAGGGTCAGTAGTTATAGTTTTGTTGGTGCGTTGTTGTAGTTTCAAACCTTGGGTCTGCCCCTATTCCAACAAATGGTTCCATTTTTGGGACCTGAAACTGTGATTGCTGGGAACTGAGGAAGAAAAATCTTTGTACGAAAATCTGAACTGAAAAAGAGAAAGGATTTTTGCATAGAACTGTTTCCCTAATACACAACACTACTTGATCTATGGAGCTATGTGCCAAGAGGAAGGGTCAAATATGAAGAAAAGTGGTAAGATCTGAGAGCTTTGTGCCCTAATAAAGGTGAAAGTGAGACTGAAGAGGTAAGCCCTGTAATATTTGTGTTCTGTAGAAGTAAGATAAGTGGGAATTTTTGTTTCTAGAGTATGAATGTAGGTATGTTTGATAAGATTTGTCATAGCTTGAAAACTAGGGCACTAATAGAATAAATAATATTTGATATGAGTAGATCTGATAAGAATAGTGAAAGATATATTATATCTATGCATAGAGAGAATGTTTGGACTAACAAAAGGATGTAGGACCCTAGAAATAATTTGTTGCAGGTTAGCTACCATGATCCTGGCGTGCAGTATAGGAGAGGTTGAGGATCATTTAAGAGAAAGAGAGGATTAACCCTTTGTTACAGTTGCAGAAAACCAGGACATCTTGCTAAGGAATGCCCTGGAAGAAGACCTAGTTGCCTCTATTGCAAAGATATGGACCATGAAGTATTGGATTTCCATAGAATGATTTCTAAGGTTGAAAGGATGAATATGAGACAAGAAGACCACGAGAAAGGTCAAACAACTGAGATTATGGTAGAACCCCAAAAAGAATCATAAAATGTATTTTTATAGATGAAAGAAACCCTGAATGACCATCGACATATTATCTTATCATAGATCTTCAAAGAGAAAGAGTGCATTGAAACAAGAATAGGATATTTTGACATTGACTGTGTTCTGGATGAGGAAATACAGGTGAATATCATGGAAAAAAGAATTTGGGACCTTTTAGGTGATCCTGCTATGATTCCTTCGTTGAGAGGAATAGGATTATTCAGAGGAAAGTTGATAACCCTATGTGGAAGACTTACCCAGATATCTATGAGTTCTCATGGAACTTTAACAGAGGAATAATTTGAAGTTGTTACATTTATTGAGAACAACGCTCCATTTGCCATGTTACTAGGAAAACCTTGGATTGAAGGAGATCAAGCCAGAAGGAAAGAAGAAGAAGTCTTAGAACAAAAGAAGCAAGAGTTGAAAGTTTCATGACTAGGAGGATCACACACTTGATTGAAGAATAGGAGAACTGAGCGAAGCTATTTAAAACTAGAGACGTAGATGTCAAAGTGGGAAGAACACTAGAAGACCTACAGAATACTGAAGTACCTATTCTAGATACAGATGAAGTATTACCCATGATTTCTAGGAAAGAATCTCAACAACGCAAAGTTACTCTGCCAAAAGAACATAAGAATCAGAATGGAAAAAAGAATTATGAGACGAAGCTTACTAGAAAGAAGGCTAGAAAACTAAGTAAGAAGAGAGCTAAGATCAAAAAGTTACAGAAGGTTCCAGAGGGAACTTTGCAGAAGGAAAATTTGCAAAATTGGAACTTCGTCAGGATATCAGAACTGCGTCACATGGCACTTCACCATGGTGATGCAATATAGCCATTGGGAACAGTATAACTGTTAGACTGATGGCCTGGATGGGTAGAAAGGAATTTATGGTCAGAAAGTTTTCCACCAGACCATTCGGACCGCGCCATAATGGACATAACTGAGTTAATGAAGGATTCTCACCCGTTGCAAGAGATTCGTTTCCAAGTTATCTATTTGTCCCATCGCACCATGCAACAAGAACACTTTTTCCAACCGTGACTATTTGAGCCCATAGAATAGTTGATTTTTCACATTGATCATCTTGCTATTTCCATCCACCCCGTTGCATTGAGAAGTTACTCTTCGAACATGAGATATTCAACCACGAGCGTGTATGTCAAAAGAAATTAGTGCACTCAAAGATTCTGTGAAGGAAGTACTCATCAACCTCATGACTGAGAGAGTCATTTCTGAAAGAGTGATTTCTGTGTGTGTACAGGTGTCATAGATGAGAGGAGTGCAAGCCTCTATGTCGACTGCTCGCAGAGCCGAACCATCCCGACCATCGATGGAAAAGAGAACCAAAAACAAAGATGACCTAGCAAATGTGAAGATGATCCTGACCATATTGCCTGACTACATCCTGCCTCTAGCTGGCACGGTGAGTCATGATAGTGTGCTAACAGATTTTGAGTACACCATGGTTACTACATACCTCTCGAAGGGGATATGCATAGTTCGAGTGCATCAAGACAAGATTGCAGCATTGAAGTTCAGTGACTTCAACCTCGGAGATCACAAGAACTATAGTATTCTCAACCGATATAAATCGACCAGGAAGAAGGGGTAGTACTCAAATATAATCCCCCAGTCGTGGACGATGAACCTCGCACAGTCCACCTTGCTAAATGTAATGAAAATCCCACACTTCAGAAGGCACCAGGAAGTCAACGCCTATGTCAAGCTAATCCTTTCATGTTACCATGGAGGCTACTTATGGCTAGACCGCCGTATCACAGTTGATACGACGTTGATCCATAGGATCACCAGATTAAGTATGAAAGGACCCGACCCGCATAATTTTTATCTAGGAAAGCCATAGAGCACGCACTAGCACAGAAGATCAAGGATACATATGATGATGTTGAAAAGGGGACACAAGGCTACAAGTTAGCCTCCATCTAGAATGGCGTAGTGCTCCTAGCCTTCCATTTAATAGCCAAAAATTTAGTAAGGAAGAATCGACCCGCGTAGGTCACAGGCTTTGTCCTTGACCTTGTTACACATTATTTTCTTCATTCCTATGACCGTTAATGATGTAAACCTATTTGTTTCCTTCAGAGGGGTCAGTGGCCTGAGTTCCTGAAGAAAGAAGAGAGAAGAACTTTTCCTGAGAAAAGAAGTTGCATTCTCCTTTGTAAAAACCCTATTAAAGAGGATGTTCACAGGTTGCTATATAGGCAGAGTGCAAGAATGCCTGATTCTCGTAGGCTGCACCATAGCTGGGTTGCGAGAGGTTCGTGGGTTTCACTATAAGCAGGGTGCGATAATGCTCATACGTGGGAAAAATGAGCATCTTCTCGAT
>JASDQU010011846.1:0-47111 GCA_032191745.1 Picea mariana | reverse complement strand
CTCCACAAAATGTCTCCATCCAAAGGTCAATAGGGACAATGTAAACACAAAACTGGGTCAACTCATTGAATTTTCTTGTAATATCATTGAGGACAAAATATTGTGAAGGAAACTCCAACTATGTAGATGGTTTGGAGTTATGCAACAACTTCACTTGGAGTGATTTTGTTTTTTTGTTTTGAGGGTGTGTTTATCCCACACACCTTATTGAATATATGTGGGGGATAAACTGGGTCTTTTCTCACAGACACAGTGCTCCCTTGCACATCAATGAAGTTTTTTTAAAGGGACAAATTAGTTGACATATGTTCAAAACTCTCTCATTGTTGTCATTATTGTGCCCTCTAATCGACAAAGTGAAGATTTGAATCTATGTCAACATTATAAAAATGAGTGTTTATATCATGAACCTCTATATGGATTAACATGACCATGAGAAGATTAAAGTAGGAAAATATGAAGAAAGTCTTGAAACCTTGAATAACCCTCCACATATTGTAGACATGAATATTGAGATGATTCACATGTGTGAAAGAGTAAATGTTTGACATCACCATTTCCAACCCCTCATGTTTAATCCTTAATGTTGTTGAAGAAACAAAATAAATTTCATGGAATTAAAAACATTAAATTGTTGCCAAAATTGTTCCCTCTAATCGACAAAGTGAAGATTGGAATTTATGTCAACATTATAAAAATGAGCATTTATATCATGGACCTCTATATGGATTAACATGACCAGGAGAGGATTAAAGTAGGAAAATATGAAGAAAGTCTTGAAACCTTGAATAACCCTCTACATATAAATTGACAATGGCAATGTGATTTTGTTTCTTTTTCATGTGAGACACAATGAAAAGACACAGTGAAAAGAAGGGTAATGCTCTAAAAACATATTATAAAATGTTTGACATGGCCATTTCCGACCCCTCATGTTTAATCCTTAAAACTTATTATTGCATCTTCCCAAAAATTTCTATTTGCATGTTGCACCAAATTTAAAGTTTGCACATTGCTTGGAAAAGATGCTTGCCACATGTCACATGTCACAAGACTTTCAAAGTTGCATATATCATGTCACAAGATTTTGTAAGTTGCATATTTCATATTCAAGTTCTATCTGTTGCCTAGACTCCATAGCCCAAGCATAAGGCACCAGGTCTTGCTTGGATTCTCGTGTCTTGAATCAAGGAGTATTGAATCAATATATACCAAGTCTTATAAGAGAAGCTGAAATTATCATTAAGTGTATAACAAAATTGCATTCACAGATATACAAAATCCATAGAAATAGCCTTGTGTATATTATCAGATGAAAAAGTACCCATAATGTCAATGCATTATATGCATCATTACACGTTCAACTATATAATGTACATCTAATTGTCTTATAAAATTATTACATGACATCATGAATTTCTTTTAGTCTTCTTTTGTGCTTTCCAGGTCTTAAGTAATTCATCCATCTCCATGTCTTTGTTTACTGGGTGCTCTTCAACAGTTGATGTTGTTTCATTCCTTTCATGCCGAGTACGTCTGGTCTCGTACCCATGGTATGAATGTTGCTATGGGGGCCATCACCTACAAAAATAAAATATATTAAATTTGTATGGCCAATTTTTAAATATCATTGAAGTAGTTCATTAATATTAAAAAAAAACTCTGTAATGTAATTATTTACCTGGTCCTCTAGTCGGCACCATTGGAATGGTTGTCGGTCTGTTCACTTGATCTTCAAGTCGAGGAGGATTAACTATGACATTCTCTTCCATTGAAACGCCAAAATTTATAAGTACATAATTATGAAGTATATGATTAATAAATAGACATTTTACCGTTGTGGGCCTCAGTCACAGGAACATCTTGGGGTTTCAACTCAATGGGATGGAGCTGCTGGAGAGAACCATGATCTTCTAGTTGTGTTGCACTATCAACGCTCTATTGTTCATTACTAATGGTTTCGTTGATAGTGCTGCTCCCTTGATTAAAACAAAGTAAGACATTAAATTATGGACGATATCAAACATTTATGTATTTTATAAGTAATGAAAGGTTAATGTGGATTGATTTTTATTTACCTTATCCCGCAAACTGGATCTTGGGTTCTGTCCCAGGATTTTCCTACGATCAACCACAGCCTTATAACCGTACTTGTAACCAATTTGGAGGTTTTCCTCCATGGTTTTAGTTTTGAATTCGTTGCCCTGCATTGCATAAGGGTATGGTTTTTTATTGTTTTTTTCTACAATTACCTTAAAGTTTTAAGGTGATACAAATAATATTCTTAATATGTTTGGGTACTTACGATTCGTGACTATAACCTCGAGTAGCCGCCCTGGCCTAACTTGTGTTGGCCATGTTTTGAAATCCTTTCTCTATTTTCCTTCGAAGTGTCAGGGAACCTATCATCAAAATTTTCAAGTATGTTATATATAACCACACTTTTATTTAGATCTAAATAAAAATAAAGATGGTATTGAAATCAAAATATTGTAATTTACCTTGGTGTACCAGTTATTTCTTCTCCTAATTTTTTCAAAATCTTCTCTTTTGCATCATCAATGATCACCTTCCACTCCCTCTTTGGAATTGAGGGAGGATGCTCATACCTAGGATTTCCTGCCAAGCTTCATCTATAAACATCCTGTGTCTATTTTAAATATTCTCCCGCTGCATAGGTGATCATTTTTTTATCGAATGTGTCTACTCCAAAGAGGCCTTCAAGATAATCCATAAGTTCCTTTTTGAGGTTGGAATTTTGGCAATTCCACCTCATGCATAAGGTTGCCCCAAAAATCAACAAGGCATTTCTCTCTAGGTGCCTATAAAAATGGTCGTTTTCTACACGCAAAAAGATATGATCATTAATTTAAAATTAATAATCTAAGTGATTTTTGTATGAGAAGGACAACATTAAACGATTAAAATATGAATTAAAACTACTTGCGAGTCTTGATTTTTTTAATGAAATTCCATTATCGTCGACCAAAAAAGTGCACGGAAGGGTCCCCGTGCTTGTCACACATATAGCTCCAGGAAATGCAACCATGTCAACCACATCACCATGAGCCTCATCTCTGCCACCATCTCTAGACTTTGACCGATGTGTGGATGTCTGGCGGTGCATGTCATGGCTCCTATATAAATTAGGTGTGGAAGATGGAGAAGTAAATAGTACTCTAGAAATTGTATGATCGCTTGCATAAGGACTCTGTAGCGTCTATGCAACACCACTACTACCAACACCGGGCTGAACAGGCTCTAAAAATGTCTTTATAAAAAAGAAAATGTTTTTTTCGTGAGATAATGTAAAAGTTAAAGAAAAAAGTATCATAATTTAACATACGAGTACATTAAAAAAAAACACTTTAAATTATGGTTATTACCTTATATGTGTTAAGTTGTGACAAAAGAATCTTGATCTTTTCTTTGACATTGGGAGTTTGATCTTGACGATCTAAGAAGCTAGAAAGTTCCCTATTCTCTTTAATGATCTTTTTTTCTGTTAAGACCATCAGATCAAGAGATGAATAAAACCCCTCTTGATAGGCAAAATCATGATCAACATGGCCCATGGACTACATATAATTTCAACAAAAACAATGTTATTTCAATAAAATTATATAATAAAATAATAAAAATCACATAAAATGAAAGTGGAAATTGATAATCATTTACATGTTCTATGGCTGGCCCTTTTCCACGATCATCTTGCCACATTATAATATAATTAGAACCCCCAAATATTTAAAAAATTGTTAATGATAACAAAAAAACAATGTTAAAGATAATATTTACAACAATGTTAAAGATAATAAAAAAATATACTGCAATAAGTAGAGGTTTCTTAAAGAGGCGTTGCATAAGTACCTGCACACTATTAGTCAATGTTTCTATTCGATTCAAATGGTAATTCACTAATAAATCTTCCCCGAGATATATTTTTTTTATTGTGCACAGGACTACTCGATTCTCTTTACGTCCCTCATATATGTAATTCGGTTGTTTGTTTGTTGTCCCGGGTCATGTGTTGTTTATAAACCCAGTGATATTGCCGAAATCTTTAGGCCTCCCATCAATATAGATAGTCGCTCCCTTATCTTTATCCTTGTTTATTAGTTGTATATAATTTGTGGCGAGTGCATATCTCCGCATACTTCGCATGTATTGGACTAGATGCATCCAATTGGTATAATTGTAATACAGTTCGACATAGTCCATCAATTCAATTATTGTATTGTATTTTACAATTAGTCCATCCATGGAAAATAGCCCCAAGCCATGCAGGGAGGATGGTGCAATGCGATATGTCCTATTGTTGAAAACAATGTCATTATCTATAGGAGGTAGTTCCTTAGGTACCCATTGATTCACCATATTCTTATACCTGAGTGGCACCTCTATGTCTCCTATGCTCTCATCATCATAAGAGCATGATCCTCCTTTGGCAAGAAAAAATTTCATGTGTCTACAAAATTTTCTTCTGACTTTTTCACCTCTGTTCCTTGTTTGCTTATCATATCTTCTAGATGTAGTTGCATTTCCCTCTATTTGTCCTAAGATTTTCTCACCTGACGAAGAAATATTTTAAAGGTACCTGTTTGGTTGTACCTTCAATTGCATGTGCACGTGTTGTTAGTGAGTAGTCCATCATCATCCTAGTTCCAATTTATGAACTTTGTTTTCTATATTCAAAGTTCTAAATAAATTTTTTATATCTTTAGTTTTGGATGCACAATTAGACTAGGGTGAAATTACCAATATTAGTGGTCAACCAGCTAATTTAATGTGATATCCCTCTTTATTTTGGACATATTAAGGACATATTAATGTGATAACACTAAGGACATGATATTAATGCAACATTTGGATTTAGGGGTCCAATTTATGAAACCATGCCTCGGGAGCGGATGGACAATGTGGTCACCTAGTCCATGCCTAAACAAGCTTGTAGAATCTCATGGAGCTAAAAAATGATGCTCTATTAAGATTTTATGCCCCGAGGATGAATTTCCAAGAGTCCCCGAAATGGTTTCGGATGCTACTTGCAACTGGGCATAAAATGAAAATCGAGACTCGGATTGAGGAACTATCGAGTCTAATGGACTCCTCACATAGGATTTTAGCTAGAGCACCCCTCACTCCTGATTACAACACCTTGGAAGTAGTTTTTTTAATTGATTTTGATAACTAGTGCTTTGCTCAGTAAGAAACAATGGAACATTTGGATTTAGAGGAAAATTTACGAAACCATGCCTCGGGAGTGGATGGATAATTTGGTCACCTAGTCCATGCCTAAAAAATCTTGTAGAATCTCACAGAACTCAAAAATGTTTCTCTGTTAGTCTTTTATTCCCTGAGCGGGAATTGGCCAAGAGTCCCTGAAATGGTTTGGGATTGTAACATCCTGCTCTGGTGCACTGAGAAAACTTATTCTTTGAGGACACTTGCTCACAAGTGATCCAGACTATTATGATATTAAAACATTTATCCTTGATTATGTTGGGATATGATATATGCAATGATGTTTTACTGCTTTGACATAGACAGGTGCTATTGACTCGGTTTTACTGAGTGTGCAGGGTTTTTGGACTTTGAGGATGCAGAGGCATCGATGGAACCCCTTGGACTCCGGATTGAGTCAGGGAGTGTGCTATTGGTGTTTGATTGTTTTACTGTGATTTTAGTACATTTGATCAGATGATATGATGTGGACATGTTCTGACATGTTTGTTGATGATGCAGGCTAACGATAGCTTGCCGACCAGACTCACATATGGAGTAAAGGGGCCACACACGACTACTAGAAAGGTTGAGGGAGAGGTGTGGACAACATCCCTGCCACAACCTACTAGCACTCCCACCGTGGCTCGAACTGTGGGTTAACGATTACCTAGTTTGAGAGGACCCACGATGCCGCGAGGGCAGACTACGACACTCGCTCGCGATGATTCTAAGGGGCGCACAATAAGGTGGGGGCCTTATACCTTAGAGCCCTTAGTCTCCCACAAGTTCACCTGGCAGAGTGTTGACTCCAAGGGTTATTGATGTCTACCAATCAGTCAAGAAGCGAGTGGCACCCTTGGAGCACGTGGTGCATCCTCAAGGGCATGTCGCGTAAAAGAAACACTAGAGGCGAGTGGCACCCTTGGAGCACATAGTGCGTCCTGAAGGGCATGTCGCGTTGATGATGCTAAAGGAATGAACCTAGATGGCCCTAAGACTAATATATCATAATAAATTTTAAAACGACTCCCCTAATTAAAATGTCGCCTAGTTCAGAATCTAAGTCCTAAGTCTAAAACTTCTCTAGGGGTAAAATTTTGTCTACCCGTAGGAAATTATCTCTCTAAAAATAAAATAATAAAGTTTAAAATAAAAACCACTTAAGTGATAATGGTAGACTTCATAAATTTTTGGGTAAAATGAAGAGAGTAAGAACTTAAATAAAATATGTGAAAAAAAAAAGGGGGGGGGTGAAGAAGAATTTAATTTTTAACTTGTGAAAGTATAAAAAGAGATTAAATTAATAATAAAAGGAAAAGATTAAATAGCGCAACTGCTATTTTGGCTCTAATAAAAAGGGGAAAGAAGGGAATAATTAAAATTAGGAAACTAAGGAATGGAGGAAACATAATAAGGGAAAGAAAGGAACTTATGGTAAAAAGCGAGGTCAACTTAGTAACGAATCTGCAATAAAGAACCTTCTAAATTGAACTAAATTAGAAACATCATTTTAGGGAAAGTATTTAAAACCTGAAAGGGAATCTAGGGACACCTAGGAGTAAAATTAGGAGTAACTCTATGTGGGTGAGGGAAATAAGACAATTTAATAAATTAAAGAGAATAGTTAATGGAGAAACATGGGGGATGAATGACACTTGTACGATAGAGAATTTTTAGAAGATTTTCATTAAAACTTAAATTAAAAGAGATTTTGGGAAAGTTTGGAAGTTCAAAAACTCTTTAAAAGAGAGGAAGGAGGAGGAAGTGGGGGATCGATTGTTAGCATAATGTTACGCTGCCGGAATTGTGACTTGACTGATTACTTGTGGGGAGTTGGGATTTCCCAGCTTAGATAGGAGTGGTAGCTCGGCCTTGCAAGGCGAGCTGGGAGCTAGACGTACCATATGGAGAGTGTGTGGCCCCTTTGTGGCTCAGGGGGCTAAGGGGGAAGAAGAGTACCCCTAGCGTTGGCTGGGAGATACCGGTGAGGTCTCGACGGTCGGCGAGCGGGAGCGGCACAGAGCGCACGGATGACACCTGGCGCAAGCGAACAGGTAACTATATGCATTTCTGTTGATTGATAGAAGGTGTTAGGATGTATGTTTTAGATCTACAGTGTGTTGAGTAGGTAAACCAGTTGTGTAGTTTATGACTGAAAATTTTATAGCTTAGCTCAATGATTTGGTTGTTGATGTCTGTGCCCTATTAGCCCAAGTGTATGGTGTTTGGATTTTCTGCGTAGTGTCAGTTAACCCTGCAACCATTCCAAACCCTTTTTACTTGGGTTCTAGCGCTCTCACTGTTGTCAGCATTGAATAGTTAATCTGGATGAAAAAAAACTAAAAACCTAATTAATCTTGTGTCTGCAAATTGAATGAAAGCATATTCCTTGACTAGAACTCATGCTCGCCATTGTTAATGAACCCTCTTATTAATGGAAGATTGGTGGTTGCAAATTGAATGAATGCATTTTCTTTTACCAGAATTTTTGTTCGCCATTTCATAATGAACCCTCTTAATGCTGGAAGTTGATGTTTTCAAATTAAATGAAAGATTTTTACTGGGAGTTTCGTTCATGGTATTGTTAATGAAGTTCTATTCATTGTGTCATATTGCAAGGGAGATTTCTCATCTTTGATTTCAACCATTGTTAATTTATGTTCTCTACTACCTTAGTACCTTTGTAAACTATATAAGGTAGCGGTTATGAATTTCGGATGCCAACCATTTATCCATTTGGTATAGATGAGTTTTTGGCAAACCGTTTGTCCCTGAGCGAAACCCTCATTCATGTGCATCTTCTTGTTTGGACATTGGTCAATTCCTGGGAGGTGGAACGGTTTTATATCTGATCCTACCCTTGCTTCACCTCGAAATTTAACCAAGATATTAACCCTTTGATTGATTGTATCTCACCGAGATGACAACGAACTACTCATGAAAGACAGTGAATTCCTGGGCTGAATGAGAACGCGAAGAATGGATGTCGCGTGCAGCGTTGTCACCGCATCTCCTGTCACCTGTGTGTGCCTTTAGTATATGCTCATGTTCTCACGATAGGACTGTGACCCTTTCAATACAGTAACTTCCATTTTAAGCTGCGTAAGGAGTGTAGCTGCGAGTTGAATGCGAGTAGACTGTGTTGGCATTATTTAAAAAAAAAAAACATTTAATGTCTTGGTAGTAAACCATTAAGTCTTGAAAGAATTTACTAACCTAAGACCATGTGGATCGTCCTTACCATAACAACAGTCTACATGGTAGAGTTATGGATGCATTAAACTGATTGTTTGCATGGAAAAATTGTGGTCGCATTAAATCCTGATGACTGTGCTATGGTAATCTCAGAAATTGTGTGTTTAACTGACCTGGAAGTTCGTGCAACCATTGTCTTACTTCACTAAATATCCTTGTTCCCTGGACACAACCTTTAGCCTTGGTTGTCTTAGATGTTAGTGCTCTTAAAATTTTAAACTAGCCTCTTGATTGTAGTTGAATAATAAGCCAGTTATTTCTGTATCCCTTTTTGTTATCGAAATTTGTACAGCTGCAACCTAAGATCTAGGATAGTGTATCAATTAAAGAGCTGGCAAATTGCACCTCTTACCTTAAGATCACTTTGCCTGAGTAAATTTGTGGGGAACAAGTAAATCTTTATGATGTTAATATTCGCATTTGTGACTAGTTAACTGTCGGGATTAGTAGGTGTTTTTGATTAATAATAAATCTTTTCTTAGAGGAGATTCTCTTGCTATACTCGCACTTCTGTGTAGATTTTCAACCACACCTCCTTAGTCTAACTTTGATGAATAGAATTTTCCTTGTGTAAAATATTGTAAAAGTAAATAATAATAAATAAAACATTGAAATTGTTTAGTATAGTAATTAATGATTTCGATTCCTTAACTGCATAAGACCAGGTGGCCTAGCCCCAAATAAATAAGTAAAGAAATTTATGTAACACCCTTTTAACAACTTGGTAAGGATTGATTTGGAAGACAACGAATTTGTTTTGATTTGGGTAAAAGTCCAATGTCTCTTCATATTGGTATTATTAATGTGATTGGTGATTGGTTTTTATTTGCAAGGTTATTATAATATAGAAGGTGATGTGGTTATGATTAGTCATTGAAATTTTATTGTATTGGTAGCATGCAAGAAGTATTGTGATTGTTAATTCATTTGCAAAGTCATCATAATATAAGATGTGATGTTGTTATGGTAATGTTATTGTAATTTTATGGTATAGGTAACATATAAGATGTATTGAGATGTTAATTTATTTGCGGAGTTATTTTAATAGTAGTGTAATGTTGTTATTATTTTATGGTAATGATGTTGAGAATGGTTGAATTGTTAACATATAATGTAATGTCATTGAACTAAGTACAATAAGTTGTTATGAGTTAGTAATTGGGGAACATCAATTAATGGAATTTAAATGGAGTAGCTGGTCTGTAATTAATGCCCATTTGAGTCAAAGATAATGCCTTGTCTTAGCAATGGTTAGTCGTTGTCGGAGTCCTTCTGACTTGCGCCTTCATAGAGGACGTGGTTGTTCATTTAATTTTGTTGCACTTGGTTGTTCATTTAATGCTTGGTCTGCTTGAGTTGGGCGGGACATAGACACCTCCATGTTCCTCAGAATAGTCGCCATCCCTGAGACGTTAAATGGTTAAAATCAATGGGAACCTCGGCTTGAGCATTGCTTATGTGTCTTGGAGGTCCTAACCATTGCAGGGTAGGATGGATGGGTAGTCAGTATTACTTATAGTCGTTTGATCATCGTTAAATGCATGCAGTTACTTGTTATGCGTCTTATGTCATCTTATTGTGTTCATCGTGGTTTGCGTCTTGATCATCATCGAGTGGCGACGCAGAGTTGAATGTGTTTGTTTCCCTTGTACACATGTGCACACACTTTTAAAAACAACAACAACAAAAAATTTGCACTTGTTATAAGAGGTTTGGCATCGTAACGAGGAGGATCGTTACATATAGTATCAGAGTGGGTTTGACCCACAACTTGGGATCGCTACGGCTTTTGTTGACATGATTTGATTATACTACTGTTGATCGAGTTGATTGTGTGCGTGTAGGTAATCATGGTTAGAGGACACCGTGGAGGTAGATGACGGGGTGCTAGGGGAGGATGCGCGACACCTCCAGTAGCATCCATGCCTGAGGTGTCTAACCCCCAGGGAGACGAGCAGGTTCTCAGGAAGGAGCAGATAGAAGTTGGCGATGTAGTCAGGATGATGAGATCCTTTCAGCGCATGTCTGAGGCACTGATCAACCATTTAGATAGATATGAGGACAAAGCGTCGGCACCCGCTGAGGTTCTTCCGCACGCACCAACCGTTACTGGTAGCATTCACCGTGAACTCGAGAAAGTCAAATTTCCCAAGTTCTTTGGTACCCCAGATGGCGCAGCCGCCGAGGCATGGTTGGAGAACATGGCGATGTGCTTCGCACTTCGTGAGAACTTCGCTATTATACCTCCAACATGAAGGTCTGCATGGTGGTCTTTCAACTGAAGGGGAGCACTCTTCTATGGTGGAAGATGCTCCTACCGTAGTTGAACATGGCCATCGAAGACGTGTCATGGGAACTGTTTGAGGAATGATTCCAAGAGAGGTACCCTTCAGAGGAATTCATTGAGCGTCAGCTCAACAAGTTCAATGCCTTATGACAGGGAGGTCGTACGGTGCCTGAGTACGAGGCCCGTTTTATGGAGCTGCTCTGGTATGCTCTGCCCCTTAACACAAAGAAGCTTAAGGTCAACAGGTTCATGTTTGGCCTTAATAGCAACCTACGTGCAAAGGTTAGGATTTTGATGCCTCAAACCTTGCACGATCCCATCCAAAAGGCCCTCATAGCAGAGGAGGATCTTATTAGTGGGGGTCAGACCAGGACTCCAGCGAGACCAGCAGGGTAGGTTCCATCTAGAACACACCAACGAGACGTACGTCAGGATATCGTGGCTTCCAGAGGGGATCTTCTCTCACTACACCCCAACGACTACCACCTTAGCAGCGAACACCTTATCAGGGACCACAACATCAATAGTAGCGTCGCCCACAGTAGCAACAGTTTAGGCCTGTTCAGCAAAACAGACCAGGGTTCCATTCCGGTGGGCCGTCGTCTTCTACTTTGAGTACCAGGACTACTGAGCCGAAGAAGGGGTGTTGGACATGTGGGGAGCCACACTACCATCTCGACTATCCTATGGAGAGGACCAGAGCGTCCGGATCAGCTAGACCCACTACAGTGGGAAATATGGGCAAGGCCCATTAGATTTATGCAGTGGTGAATAACTGTCAGGCAGAGCACCAGTCGACTGTGCTCGAGATGACAGGTACTGTTGCTGACCATACCCTTAGTATTTTGATAGATCTCGATGCTACCAAGATTTTCATTTTTTGTGCAGCGCTAAAAAGGATTAAGGTAAAGGCAGTTGAACAGGATGAGTTTAGCTTCGTAGAGATGGCTTCGAGAGCCAAATAGAAGGTTGGAGGAAAAGTTACAGGCGGTTCCCTTAACTTGGGAGAGTTTGTCACGAGGGTCAACTTGTACGTCACAATCTTAGGATATTATGACGTCGTGATTGGTATGGATTGGCTGGAATCGCATGAGGCGATACTCAACTGTAAGACAAAATGGTTGAGCTTGGTTGATGATGAAGGACAGAGACGTGTGATTGTAGGACAAAACCAGGGAGTTTCCCTGAGGTTCATCTCTTCCTTACAGTTACGGAAGAGTATGCGCAAGGGGTGCAAGCTTTATGCAATCCTTGCGCTAAACGAAAAGGGAGTAGCGGAAGGTCTAGAACACCTTCCGGTGGTGAAGGAGTTTGCGGACATATTTCCAGAGGAGTTACCTGGGATGCCGCCAAAAAGGGAATTGGAGTTTACCATAGACCTGAAACTGGGGACCAAACCGATAGCAAGAATGCCTTATTGAATGTCGACCCCGGAGTTGCAAGAGTTGAAAATGCAACTGAAGGAGTTGCTGGACCTGGGACTGATACATCCTAGTGTGTCACCGTGGGGTGCATCTGTTATTTTCATTCAGAAGAAGGACGGATCATGGAGGCTTTGCATTGACTACTGTCAACTGAACAAGACTACGATCAAGAACCACTATCCCTTGCCGAGAATTGATGATCTATTCGATCAAATGAAGGGTGTGACGGTGTTCTCCAAGATTGATTTGTGATCAGGGTATCACGAGTTATGGATCAAGGAGGATGACGTCCCTAAGATTGCCTTTAAGACATGGTTTGGACACTACAAGTTTACTATTTTACCGTTTGTACTGACAAACGCCACAGGGGTATTTATGAGTTTGATGAACATGGTGTTCCACGAGTACTTGGGCAAGTTCATCCAAGTATTCATTGACGATATTTTGATCTACTCTTGGATGATGGAGGAGCATGAGGATCACTTGCGCTTGGTAATATAGTGTCTGCGAGAGCATAAATTGTACGGGAAGTTGTCCAAATGCTCTTTTTACCAACCGAGGATTCACTACTTAGGGCATGTCATCTCCGGCGAAGGTATCGCCGTGGATCTAGCCAAGGTCGAGGCTATTATGGAATGGCCTGTGTCGAATAATTTCATAGAAGTGCATAGCTTTATGGGTTTAGCAGGATACTATCGATAGTTTGTCGAGGGATTTTTGAAGATAGCAAATTCGATCACGAAATTGTAGAAGAAAACAAGAAGTTTGTTTGGACCGAGAAATGCACGGAAGCATTTTGGAGGCTTAAGGAGTTGTTGACAACAGCGCCAATACTAAAGGTCCCTGACATGGACGCGGACTTCTTAGTATGCACCGACACATCCAAGGAAGGTTTAGGCAGAGTCTTGATGCAAGATGGACAAGTGATTGCTTACATTTCGAGGAAACTGAGAAGGCATGAGGAGAGCTACGCGATGCACGATTTGGAGTTATTAGCCATCATATATGCCTTGAAGGTTTGGAGACACTACCTTGTTGGATGAAAAATTGAACTAAAGTCTGATCATTGTGGACTACAACACATTTTTACGCAAAGAGACCTGAACGCACGACAACGGCGTTGGTCGGAATTGCTTAGCGAGTACGACTTTGAGATTACTTACACAAAGGGAACAGTGAACCGAGTGGTAGATTCTTTGAGTCAGAGACCACACATCTTTTAAGTGTTGCCTCTTCAGACGAATCTACTTGAAAATATTCTCACTTTACATCGTGATGATGACTGGTACAAAGAGGTCGACATTTTTTTCGGACAAAACATAATGATGGTACCACGATACGAGGGATTTTATTTTGATAGCGATGGGTTATTGAGGTTTAGAATTCAGATTTACATACCACCTAATGACGAGTTGAGGATGTTAATTCTGAGCGAGGCTCATAGAGTAGTTTACATGGCTCACCTGGGAGTCATGAAGATGAGGGCAGACCTTAAACCCTTATTCTTTTGGAAGGGAATGAAGGCCGACATAGTCAACTATGTGGCTAGATGTTTAGAGTGTTAGCAGGTAAAGGCTAAACATAGACACCCAATAGGATTACTTCAACCACATGCCATCCATGAATCGAAATGGGAGGTTATTTCGATGGATTTTATTGTTGGATTGCCACTGACGGCAAGGAGACATGACTCAATTTTTGTAGTAGTAGACACTCTAACGAAGAGTGCTCACTTTATTCCTGTGCATACGACGTATCAGGCACCTAACATAGCGAGAGTTTTCATCAGTGAGATCGTGAGGTTGCATGGCGTGCCTAAGAAGATTATATCCAATAGACGGTCAGTGTTTACTGGACGATTTTGGACGAGTTTCCAAGAGGCCTCGGGAACCCAACTTAACTTTAGTACTGCGTATCGCCCAGAGACTGATGGGCAGACCGAACGAATAAACCAAACCTTGGAGGACATGTTGCACATGTATGTGATGGACCAACAAAAGCATTGGGAAGAATTCTTGCCACTAGTGGAGTTCTCTTACAACAACAGTTACCAGAGAACCATTAAGATGGCGCCTTTCGAGTTTCTTTACGGGTGACCGTGTCGGACGCCCTTGATTTGGGATCGGCTTGAGGATAGGGTCCTGGTGGGACCAGAAGCGATCCAAAAAATGGAAGAAAAAATGCAAACCATAAGACAAAGGATTAAAGAAGCACAGGATCGATAGAAGAGTTATGCCAATGCGCACCGAGTCGACCGTAGTTACGAGGTCAGCGATCGAGTCTTCTTGCGGGTTAAACCACATAAGAGTTCGATCAAGTTTGGAAAGGGAACTAAACTCTCTCCTAGGTTCATGGGACCTTTCGAGATTGTGGAAAGAAAGGGGCCCATGGCCTATCGACTAATCTTGCCTGATTCTTTGAGGCATATGCACGATGTTTTTCATGTATCTGTTTTGAGACATTATATTAGTGATCCTACACATGTGATTGACATGAGTTCCTTGCAGTTATCGGATGAGGGAGCGCTCATGGTTGATCCAGTCCGCATCTTAGATCATCGCATTCTATAGTTACGACGTCGAACAATAGATCAGGTCAAGGTCCAGTGGGACAATTATAGTCCGCACTCGACGACCTGGGAGGACGCATATGATATGCACCAGCAGTTTCAATTTTTGTTTGATAGATAGACATATGATACTGTGATACACTTATTTTGGTATTTATACTGAGAAACTTCGGGATGAATTTTAGACCAAGAGGGGTGTATGTAACATCCCGCTCTGGTGCACTAAGAAAACTTACTCTTTGAGGACACTTGCTCGCAAGTGATCTAGACTATTATGATATTAAAAATTTTATCCTTGATTATGATGCGATATGATAGATGACATGATGTTTTACTGCTTTGACATAGACAGGTGCTATTGACTCGGTTTTACTAAGTGTGCAAGGTTTTTGGACCTTGAGGATGCAGAGGCATCGATGGAACCCCTTGGACTCAAGATCGAGTCAGGGAGTGTGCTATTGGGTTTTGATTGTTTTATTGTGATTTTAGTACATTTGATCAGGTGATATGATGTGGACATGTTCTGACATGTTTGTTAATGATGCAGGCTGACGATAGCTTGCCGACCAGACTCACATATGGAGTAAAGGGGCCACACATGACTACCAGAGAGGTTGAGGGAGAGGTGTGGACAGTATCCCTGCCACAGCCTACTAGCACTCCCTCCGTGGCTCAAACTGTAGGTTAACGATTACCTAGTTCGAGAGGACCCACGATGTCGCGAGGGCAGACTGCGACAATCACTCACGATGATTCTAAGGGGCACGCAATAAGGTGGGGGCCTTATTCCTTAGATCCCTTAGTCTCCCACAAGTTCACCTGGAGGAGTGTTGACTCCAGGGGTTATTGATGTCTACCAATCAGTGAGGAATCGAGTGGCACCCTTAGAGCACGTGGTGCATCCTGAAGGGCACACCGTGCAAAAGAAACATTAGAGGTGAGTGGCACCCTTGGAGCACGTAGTGCGTCCTGAAGGGCACATCGTGTTGATGATATTAAAGGAACAAACCTAGATGGCCCTAAGACTAATATCTCATAAGAAATTTTAAAATGACTCCCCTAATTAAAATGTCGCCTAGTTCAGAATCTAAGTCCTAAGTCTAAAACTTCTCTAGGGGTAAAATTTTGTCTACCTGTAGGAAATTATCTCTCTAAAAATAAAATAATAAAGTTTAAAATAAAAACCACTTAAATGATAATGGTAGACTTCATAAATTTTTGGGTAAAATGAAGAGAGTAAGAACTTAAATAAAATATGTGAAAAAAAAAGAATTTAATTTTTAACTTGTGAAAGTATAAAAAGATATTAAATTAATAATAAAAGGAAAAGATTAAATAATGCAGCTGCCATTTTGGCTCTAATAAAAAGGGGAAAGAAGGGAATAATAAAAATTAGGAAACTAAGGAATGGAGGAAACATAATAAGGGAAAGAAAGGAACTTATGGTAAAAAGTGAGGTCAACTTAGTAACGAATCTGCAATAAAGAACCTTCTAAATTGAACTAAATTAGCAACATCATTTTAGGGAAAGTATTTAAAACCTGTAAGGGAATCTAGAGACACCTAGGATTAAAAATAGGAGTAACTTTAGGTGGGTGAGGGAAATAAGACAATTTAATAAATTCAAGAGAATAGTTAATGGAGAAACATGGGGGATGAATGACACTTGTATGATAGAGAATTTTTAGAGGATTTTCATTAAAACTTAAATTAAAAGAGATTTTAGGAAAGTTTGGAAGTTCAAAAACTCTATAAAAGAGAGGAAGGAGGAGGAAGTGGGGGATCGACTGTTAGCGTAACGTTACGTTGCCAGAATTGTGACTTGACTGATTACTTGTGGGGAGTTGGGATTTCCCAGCTCAGATAGGAGTGGTAGCTCGGCCTTGTGAGGTGAGCTGGGAGCTAGACGTACCATCTGGAGAATGTGTGGCCCCTTTGTGGCTCGGGGGCCTAAGGGGTAAGTAGAGTACCCCTAGCATTGGCTGAGAGGTACCGGTGAGGTCTTGATGATCGGCGAGTGGGAGCGGCACAGAGCGCGCAGATGACACCTGGCGCAAGCGAACAGGCAATGGTACACATTTCTGTTGATTGATAGAAGGTGTTAGGATGTATGTTTTAGATCTATAGTGTGTTGAGTATGTAAATCGGTTGTGTAGTTTATGAATGAAAACTTTATAGCTTAGCTCAATGATTTGGTTGTTGATGTTTGCGCCCTATTAGCCAATGTGTATGGTATTTGGATTTTCTATGTAGTGTCGGTTAACTCTGCAACCGTTCCAACCCCTTTTTACTTGGGTTCTAGCGCTCTCACTATTGTCGGCATTAAATAGTTAATCTAGCTGGAAAAAAAAACCTAATTAATATCGTGTCTGCAAATTGAATGAAATCATATTCCTTTACTAGAAGTCATGCTTGCCATTGTTAATGAACCCTCTTATTAATGGAAGATTGGTGGTTGCAAATTGAATGAACGCATTTTCTTTTACCAGATTTTTTGTTCGCCATTTGATAATGAACCCTCTTAATGCTGGAAGTTGATGTTTTCAAATTAGATGCAAGATTTTTACTAGGAGTTTCGTTCGTGGTATTGTTAATGAAGTTCTGTTCACTGTGTCGTATTGCAAGGGCGATTTCTCATCTTTGATTTCAACTATTGTTAATTTATGTGCTCTACTACCTTACTACCTCTGTAAACTATATAAGGTAGTGGTTATGAATTTCGGATGCCAACCACTTATCCATTCGGTATAGCTGAGTTTTTGGCAAATTGTTTGTCCCTGAGTGAAACCCTCGTTCATGTGTGTCTTAACCCTTTGATTGACTATATCTCACCGAGATGACAACGAACTGCTCATGAAAGACGGTGAATTCCAGGGCTGAATGAGAACGTGCCGAATGGATGCCACGTAAAACACTATCACCGCATCTCCTATCACCTGTATGTGCCTTTAGTATATGCTCATGTTCTCATGATAGGACTGCAACCCTTTCAATACAGTAACTTCCATTTTAAGCTGCATAAGGAGTGTGGCCGCGAGTTGAATTTGGGTAGATTGTGTTGGTGTTATTTAAAAAAAAAAAACATTTAATGTCTTGCCAGTAAACCGTTAAGTCTTGACAGAATTTACTGACCTGAGACCATGTGGATCGGCCTTGCCATAACGACAGTCTGCATGGCAGAGTTATGGATGCATTAAACTGACAGTTTGCATGGCAAAATTGTGGTTGCATTAAATCCTGATGACTGTTCTATGGTAATCTCAAAAATTGCATGTTTAACTGACCTGGAAGTTTGTGCAACCATTGTCTTACTTCACTAAATGTCCTTGTTCCCTGGACACAACCTTTAGCCTTGGTTGTCTTAGATGTTAGTGCTCTTAAAATTTTAAACTATCCTCTTGATTGTAGTTGAATACCAAGCCAGTTATTTCTGTATCCCTTTTTGTTATCGAAATTTGTACAGCCGCAACCTAAGATATAGGACAGTGTATCAATTAAAGAGCCGGCAAATTGCACCTCTTACCTTAAGATCACTTTGCCCGAGTAAATTTGTGGGGGACAAGTAAATCTTTATTATGTTAATATCCGCATTTGTGTAGTTAACTGTCGGGATTAGTAGGTGTTTTTGATTAATAATAAATCTTTTCTTAGAGGAGATGCTCTTGGTATACTCGCGCTTATGTGTAGATTTTCAACCATGCCTCCTTAGTCTAACTTTGATGAATAGAATTTTCCTTGTGTAAAATATTGTAAAAGTAAATAATAATAAATAAAACGTTGAAATTGTTTAGTATAGTAATTAATGATTTCGATTCCTTAACTGCATAAGACCAGGTGGCCTAGCCCCAAATAAATCAGTAAAGGATTTTACGTAACACCCTTTTAACAACTTGGTAAGGATTGATTTGGAAGACAACGAATTTGTTTTGATTTGGGTAAAAGTTTAATGTCTCTTCATATTGGTATTATTGATGTGATTGGTGATTGGTTTTTATTTGCAAGGTTATTATAATATAGAAGATGATGTGGTTATGATTAGTCATTGAAATTTTATTGTATTGGTAGCATGCAAGAAGTATTGTGATTGTTAATTCATTTGCAAAGTCATCATAATATAAGATGTGATGTTGTTATGGTAATGTTATTGTAATTTTATGGTATAGGTAACATATACGATGTATTGAGATGTTAATTTACTTGCGGAGTTATTTTAATAGTAGAGTAATGTTGTTATTATTTTATGGTAATGATGTTGAGATTGGTTGAATTGTTAACATATAATGTAATGTCATTGAACTAAGTACAATGAGTTGTTATGAGTTAGTAATTTGGGGACAACAATTAATGGAATTTAAATGGAGTAGCTGGTCTGTAATTAATGCCCATTTGAGTCGTAGATAATGCCTTGTCTTAACAATGGTCAATCATTGTTGGAGTCCTTCCGACTTGCGCCTTCATAGAGGATGTGGTTGTTCATTTAATTTTGTTGCACTTGGTTGTTCATTTAATGCTTGGTCTGCTTGAGTCGGGCGAGACGTATACACCTCTATGTTCCTCAGAATAGTCGCCATCCCTGAGAACTTAAATGGTTAAAATCCATGGGAACATGGGCTTGAGTGTTTCTTATGTGTCTTGGAGGTCCTAACCATTGCAGGGTAGGATGGATGGGTAGTCAGTCTTACTTATAGTCATTTGATCGTCGTTAAATGCATGCAGTTACTTGTTATGCGTCTTATGTTGTCTTGTTGTGTTCATCGTGGTTTGCATCTTGAACATCGTCGGGTGGTGACACAAAGTCAAATGTGTTTGTTTCCCTTGTACACACGTGCACACACTTTTAAAAACAAAAAAAACAAAAAAATTGCACTTGTTATAAGAGGTTTGGCGTCGTAACGAGGAGGATCGTTACAATGATGCGACTTGCAACTCAGCATAAAACAAAAACCAAGATTCAGATTGAGGAACCATCAACTCTTTTGGATTCTTGGCATATGATTTTAGCTAGAGCACCCCTCGCTCCCAGTTCCAACCCCTCAGAAGTTGTTTTTTTCATCAATTTCGATAACTAGTGCTTTTCTCAGTAAGAAATAATGCAACATTTGGATTTAGGGGTCCAATTTACAAAACCATGCCTCGGGAGAGGATGGACAATGTGGTCACCTAGTCCATGCCTAAACAAGCATTTAGAATCTCATGGAGCTAAAAAATGCTTCTTTGTTAGGCTTTTATGCTTGGAGGAGGAATTGCCAAGAGTCTCCGAAATGGTTTGGGATGCGACTTGCAACTGGGAATAAAATGAAAACCGAGACTCAGATTGAGGAACCGTTGACTCCGATGGATTCCTAGGATAGGATTTCAGCTAGAGCACCCCTCTCTCCCGGATGACATGCCTCGGAAGTTGTTTTACTCATTGATTTTGAGAACTAGTGTTTTGCTTAGTTTGAAGCAAACCAACATTTGGATTAAGGGGTCCAATTTATGAAACCGTGCCTTGGGAGAGGATGGAAAATATATTCACCTACTCCACGCTGAAACAATCTTGCAGCATCTCATGAAAGTAAAAAATGTTCCTTCGTTAGTATTTTATGCCTTGAGTGGGAATTGGCCAAGAGTCCCCGAAATGGTTTGGGATGCAACTTGCAACTAGGTATAAAATGAAAATTCGAAACTCGGATTGAGGAACCGTCATCTCTATTGTATTCTTGGAATAGCATTTTATCTATAGCACCCCTCACTCCTAGTTCCAACCTCTTGAAAGTTGTTTTTTTCATCGATTTTGATAACTAGTGATTTACTCAGTAAGAAGCAATGCAACATTTTGATTTAGGGGTCCAATTTACAAAACCATGCCTCGGGAGTGGATGGACAATGTGGTCACCTAGTCCATGCCTAAATAATCTTGCAAAATCTCATGGAGCTCAAAAATGCTGCTTCGTTAGGCTTTTATGTCCCGAGGATGAATTTCCAAGAGTCCCTGAAATGGTTTGGGATGCGACTTGCAATTGGGCATAAAGAAAAAACCGAGAGTCAGATTTAGGAACTGTCAACTCTGATGGATTCCTGGTATAGGATTTCAGCTAGAGCACCCCTCACTCCTAGTTCCAATAGCTCGGAAGAAGTTTTTTTCATCGATTTCAATAACTAGTGCTTTCCTCAGTAAGAAGCAATGCAACATTTGGATTTAGGGGGAAATTTACGAAAATATGACTCGAGAACAGATGGATAATTTGGTCACCTATTTCATGCCTAAAAAAACTTGCATCATCTCACGGAACTCAACAATGTTGCTCCATTAGTCTTTTATTCCCTGAGCGGGAATTGGCCAAGATTCCCCAAAATGGTTTGGGATGCGACTTGCAACTGGTCATAAAATGAAAACCAAGACTCGAATTGAGGAACCATCATCTCTAATGGATTCTTGGCATAGGATTTTAGCTAGAGAACCCCTCGCTCCCAGTTCCAACCCCTCAGAAATTGTTTTTTTCATCGATTTCCATAACTAGTGCTTTGCTCAGTAAGAAGCAATGTCACATTTGGATTTAGGGGTCCAATTTACGAAACCATGCCTCAGGAGTGGATGGAAAATGTGGTCACCTCATCCATTCCTAAAAAAGCATGCAAAATCTCATGGAGCTCAAAAATGTCCTCCGTAAGGATTTTATGCCCGAAGGAGGAATTGCCAAGAGTCCTAGAAATGGTTTGGGATGTGACTTACAACTGGGCATAAAACAAAAGCCAAGACTCGGATTTAGGAACCGTCAACTCTGATGGATTCCTGGGATAGGATTTCAGCTAGATCACCCCTCTCTCTTGAGTTCCATGCCTCGAAAGTTTCTTTACTCATGGATTTAAAGAACTAGTGTTTTTTTCAGTTTGAAGCAAACCAACATTTGGATTAAGGGGTCCAATTTATGAAACTATGCCTCAGGAGAGGATGGAAAATATAGTCACCTATTCCATGCCTAAACAGTATTGCAGCATCTCACGGAACTCAAAAAAATTGCTCCGTTAGTCTTTTATGCCCTGAGCAGGAATTGGCCAAGAGTCCCCAAAATGGTTTGGGATGCGACTTGAAACTGGGCATAAAATGAAAATTGAGACTTAGATTTAATAACTGTCATCTCTGTTGGATTCTTGGCATAGTATTTTAGCTAGATCACCCCTCACTCCTGGTTCCAACCCCTCGAAAGTTGTTTTTTCCATCAATTTCGATAACTAGTGCTTTGCTCAGTAAGAAGCAATGCAACATTTGGATTTAGGGGTCCAATTTATGAAACCATGCCTTGGGAGAGGATGGACAATGTGGTCACCTATTCCATGCCTAAAGAAGCTTGTAGAATACCATGGATCTCAAAAATGTTTCTCTGTTACGATTTTATGCCCAAAGGATGAATTGCCAAGAGTCCCCGAAATGGTTTGGGATGTGACTTGCAACTGGGCATAAAACAAAAACCGAGACTTGGATTGAGGAACCATCAAATTTGATGGATTCTTGGCATAGGATTTTAGCTAGAGCATGCCTCACTCTTGGTTCCAACCCCTCAGAAGTAGTTTTTTTCATCGATTTCGATAACTAGTGATTTTCTCAGTAACAAGCAATGCAACATTTGGATTTAGGGGCCAATTTATGAAACCATGACTCGGGAGTGAATGGATAATTTAGTCACCTATTCCATGCCTAAAAAATCTTGCAATATCTCACATAACTCAAAAATGTTGCACTGTTAGTATTTTATGCCCTGAGCGGGAATTGGCCAAGAGTCCCAGAAATGGTTTAGGATGTGACTTGCAACTGGGCATAAAATGAAAATCGAGACTTGGATTGAGGAACTATAATCTTTGTTGGATTCCTGGCATAGGATTTTAGCTAGAGCACCCCTCGTTCCCGGTTCCAACCCCTCGGAAGTTGTTTTTTTCATCGATTTCGATAACTACTTCTTTGCTCAGTAAGAAGAAATGCAACATTTGGATTTAGGGGTCCAATTTATGAAACCATGCCTCGTGAGCGTATGGACAATTTGGCCACCTAGTCCATGCCTAAATAAGCATGAAAAATTTCATGGAGCTCAAAAATTATGCTCCGTTAGGATTTTATGCCTGGAGGAGGAATTGCCAAGAGCCCCCGAAATGGTTTGGGATGCGACTTGCAACTGGGCATAAAACAAAAACCAAGACTTGGATTGAGGAACCATCGACTCCAATGGATTCCTGGGATAGTATTTCAGCTAGACCACCCCTCTCTCCCCGGTTCCATGCCTCGAAAGTTCCTTTAATCATTGATGTCGAGAAATAATGTTTTGCTCAGTTTGAAGCAAACCAACCTTTGGATTAAGGGGTCCAATTTATGAAATTGTGCTTCGGGAGTGGATGGAAAATATAGTCACCTAGTCGAAGATAAAAAATATTGCAGCATCTCATGGAACTCAAAAATGTTGCTCCGCTAGTCTTTTATGCCCTAAGAAAGAATTGGCCAAGAGTCCCCAAAATGGTTTGGGATGCGAATTGCAACTGAGAATAAAAAAAAAATCGAGACTTGGATTGAGGAATCATAATATCTGTTGTATTCCTCGCATAGTATTTTATCTATATCACCCCTCAGTCCCTATTCCAACCCCTCGGAAGTTATTTTTTTAACGATTTCAATAACTACTACTTTGCTCAGTAAGAAGCAATGCAACATTTGGATTTAGGGGTCCAATTTGTGAAACCATACCTCGGGAGAGGATGGACAATGTGGTCATCTAGTAAATGCCTCAACAAGATTGCAAAATCTCAAAGAGCTCAAAAATGTTGCTCGGTTAGGATTTTATGCCCTAGGGATGAATTGCCAAGAGTCCCCAAAATGGTTTGGGATGCGACTTGCAACTGGGCATAAAATGAAAACCAATAATTAGATTGAGGAACCATCGACTCTGATCAAATCCTTGCATATGATTTGAACTAGAGAACCCCTCACGCCTGGTTCCAACCCCTCTGAAGTAGTTTTTTTCATCGATTTTGATAACTAGTTCTTTGCTCAGTAAGAAGCAATGTAACATTTGGATTTAGGGGCCAATTTATGAAACCATTCCTCGAGAGAGGATGGATAATTTGGTCACCTATTCCATTCCTAAAAAATCTTGCAGCATCTCACGAAACTCAAAAATGTTGCTCTATTAGTCTTTTATGCCATGAGCGGGAATTGGCCAAGGGTCCCCGAAATGGTTGGGGATGCGACTTGAAACTGGTCATAAAATAGAAAACGATACTTGGATTGAGGAATCGTCATCTCTGTTGGATTCCTGGCATAGGATTTTATCTAGATCACCCCTCGCTCCCCTTTCCAACCCCTTGGAAGTTGTTTTTTTCATCGATTTCGATAACTAGTGCTTTGCTCGGTAAGAGGTAATGCAACATTTGGATTTAGGGGTCCAATTTACGAAACCATGCCTCAGGAGCGGATGGACAATGTGGTCACATAGTCCATGCCTAAAAAATCATGCAGAATCTCATGGAGCTCAAAAATGCTACTATGTTAGGCTTTTATGCCTGGAGGAGGAATTCCCAAGAGTTCCCGAAATGGTTTTGGATGTGAATTGCAACTGGGCATAAAAGGAAAACCGAGAGTCGGATTAATGAACCCTCGACTTGTATGGGTTCATGGGATAGGATTTCAGCTAGAGCACCCCTCTCTCCTAGGTGCCATGCCTCAGAAGTTGCTTTACTCATTGATTTCGAGAACTAGTGTTTTGCTTAGTTTGAAGCAAACCAACATTTGGATTAAGTGGTCCAATTTATGAAACTTTTCCTTAGGAGTGGATGGAAACTATAGTCACCAATTCCACACCTAGAAAATCTTACAGCATCTCACGGAACTCAAAAATGTTGCTCCATTAGTCTTTTATTCCCTGAGCGGGAATTGGCGAAGAGTCCTTGAAATGGTTTGGGATGTGACTTGAAACTGGGAATAAAACAAAAATGGATACTCGGATTGAGGAACTGTCATCTCTGTTGGATTCTTGGCATAGGATTTTAGCTATAGAACCCCTCACTCTCGGGTCCAGTCCCTCGGAAGTTGTTTTTTTCATCAATTTCGATAACTAGTTCTTTGCTCAGTAAGAAGCAATGAAACATTTAGATTTAGGGGTCCAATTTATGAAACCATGACTCAAAAGAGGATGGACAATGTGGTCACCTAGGCCATGCCTAAACAAGCTTGCAGAATCTCATGGAACTAAAAAATGTTGCTCTGTTAGGCTTTTATGGCTGGAGGAGGAATTGGCCAAGAGTCCGCAAAATGGGTTGGGATGCAACTTGCAACTGGGCATAAAACAAAAATCGAGACTCAGATTGAGGAACCGTCAACTTCGATGGATTCCTAGAATAGTATTTCAGCTATATCACCCCTCACTCTTGGTTCCAACCCCTCAGAAGTAGTTTGTTTCATCGATTTCGATAACTAGTGCTTTGCTCAGTAAGAAGCAATGCAACATTTGGATTTAGGGGCCAATTTACGAAACCATGCCTCGGGAGAGGATGGATAATTTGGTCACCTATTCCATGCCTTAACAAACTTGCATCATCTCATGGAACTCAAAAATGTTGCTTCATTAGTCTTTTATGCCCTGATTGAGAATTGGCCAAGAGTCTCCGAAATGGTTTTGGATGTGAATTGCAACTAAGCATAAAATGAAAACCAAGACTCAGATTGAGGAACTCTTGTCTCTGTTGGATTCCTAGCATAGGATTTTAGCTATAGCACCCCTCACTCCCGGTTCCAACCACTTGAAAGTTTTTTTTTTCATTGATTTCGATAACTAGTGCTTTTCTCAGTGAGAAGCAATCCAACATTTGGATCACTCCCGAACCTCTTCATGAAAGATTGTGAACCTATGGTGCATGTAAAAATATGTGAGATGTGGGTTTATGATAATATTTTGAATTTTCCAATAACATTATCCATTGACCTTGTGTAAACCATTCCATTTGGTGTTTGTTGCACTAAGTGTAAAGAACAATGTTGGAGAATTATAAGACATAAGTTAGGTATGAGCTATTTGTTACCTCTTTATTACCTTTTATTTTAATTATAGCCATATTTTGTATTGATCAAATGAGGAATTAAACCGAAACTAATGCCATTAGACACAAAATCAATCTTAAATCCAACCAAGGAGAAAAAACAACACACGCTAATTGATCTAGGAGTCAAGCATGCAAACAAACCTTATCACAAAGAAGCGCTAGTTGGTGATTGAATCCATCATTGTAGAATCGATGCACTAAGGGGCTGAGTTTCGGCAGGTGGGAAAGTTATGTTGACAACCTTCTTAATGAACTAACGCCCTGGTGCAAGTTACCTCACAGAGCAATGGGGAACCCTCCAAGGAGTCCGAGTGAGTCTAGCCAATGTCGATCCCATGTAAAACACCACCTTCCCTGTGCTATCGCATTGTGTAGGAAGTCTAAAATATTAGTTCCTCTATGGTACTACCTACTATACCAAAGCAGAGGGGGGACAGTCGTCAGTCGACACCAAGACCGACAAAGCAGGGTTGATTACTCCGAGGGCCCAAATGCTACCTCATGATTGACCCTTGTGTTAGAAGGGCTTCCCAAAGTTTGTGATATAGCAACTCGATTTCACTCCCTAACTCAAGGCTTTATGTTTTTTTAGCATCTTTGGAAAGTTATTCTCACAATTCTATTCCAAATTTCTACACCTAAGCTAAGATGGGTTTGAAAATCCCTAGAAAAGTTGCTACATAAATTTTAATTAGCGCTTGATTTTAGGTTGTTGTTACTCAAAGGAGTGGTTGTGAAACTAATGGCGTTTTGACTCGACTCTTTAAACCATGCAAGAGAAAAATGAAATGAAAGAAATTCAACTTCGATGAAAACTAGCTATGGGAAGGAGCAAGAGGTTTTAAGCAAAGAAATGATTTCTTGATAGATTACTATGTGTGCAGTACTGCAAAATGACCCAAATTTTAAAAATACCATGCAAATGTCATAGTTCACTTAGTACACCTATACAACATTGAATCAAATGTCATCATTTCTAACATAGTAAAATTTTATGATTATAGAGACCACCATACACATCTCGAATACTCATAAGGATCATGGGGTATTCACCTTGTTAACCAAGAACTTATCACATAATTCATTCATAAAGGGGGGTTTTTAATTATGAACCCACATGTTTTGAATATATGTTGTGCGTAAAACACTGAAAATAACAATGTAATAAAGAAAAAATGATACAAATCCTTGTTTCATAAGAAGAATTTCACATAAGGATTTCAAAGTAAGATACAACATTCATTTACATGAACTAGGGTCCTATTCATGCCCCTCTTCATTGGACCAAAAGAAAACACGAATAAAAAATCCATCCTCTCCTCTTTTTAAGAAAACATGATTCAAATACATCCTCTCCTATTTTTAGTCCTTGTAAAGCAAGGACTATAATATTCACCTCATGTGAATAATTCATATGTATAGAACATGTAACAAAAAAATATTTAAGCTATGGTAAAGTCATAGAATTTTGTATTTTCTGCCATATTAATTTTTCTTGAGTTGTACAAATTGTGTAGTTTTTAGTGTTCTCTAAATAAGATGGTGTCTATCCCTATGACCATTGATGGTCTCTCTTGAGATGGTCCCCACAATATAAGGAATACCAAGAAAACAATGTGTTGCATTTGTCAAGATAATACCCACAATACATTTTAATTTTAGGACAATGAAAGAAACAAGCCAAGATATTAGACAATATATCACATACAAACAATAGACAAGAATTAGGTTGCACATGGTGAAGAGGGGTTGGTGACTATATAATAAGAGGTGGCTATGGTGAAAGAATAAGAGGTCGAGGTGGTTGACATGGAGGATAAGGAAGATATTAAGAAGGTTTTGTTTTACCTATATTGGGAGCAAGAAAAGGGAAGGATGCACTTTTGTTAAAATCCCCTCAAATAAAACTTGGAAGGAAAGAAAACAATATGTACTCATATTTGACAAGACAAAAAGAATATGTTAATGAATACATATAAATTTTAAGAAAACCGGATAAAGAAGAATAATTTCAAGGCTCTAGATGAATTTTTGGATCCATCAAGTGAGGAAGAATCCATAGCAAGGATGATAGAATTGATGATTGTATTGGATGCATCATGTTTTCGTTGGATGTGAATAATGCTACTTGTCAGTTATCTTAATTTACCACCTCGTCACTTGGTCAATTTGTCATGCCACCATTGGATGTGAAGAATGCCAAATTTCAGCTATCCTTGTTGCCACCTCATCATTTATTCCCTATGTCAAGCTGTCATTAGATGTGAACAAGGATTAATGGGCGAACATTGGTGGATTAGTTATCTCTAGTTACCACTTGGTCAACATGTCATGTTTTCATTGGATGTGAAGATTTCCACTTGTTAGACGTGGTTTCCACCTCATCACTTGGTCCATGTGTCACATCATCATTGGATGTGAGGAATGCCACATTTAATTTAGCCTAGGCTACCACCTCATCACCTAATCCATTTGTCATGTTGTCATTGAATGTGAAGAAGGGTGTAGGGACAAATATGGATGAGATGGATGGAGCATGGTGGATGATCTCTAAGGTGGATGACCATGTGCACGGTTGATGATATTTAATACAAAAAATTATTTTTATAATGTTGGTCTATAAATTCCTATATTTTATTGTATAGATTTTATTTGAGGATTGCCTTAATAAGTGGACAAACTCAACCTTTATGGTGAGTCTATTTTTCGATGAGGCAACATTCTGCCTCCAATCTACTCATTTTCTCGAAATTCTAACGATGTGGTTTATCTCAAAATGAGCCAAAACTCTTAATAAAAAAGTTCAGTAATCAAAATTCCCATGTCTTTACCTATGTTTGAAATCAGCAATAAGACTTATGAAAAGTCTTAGATTATAAATTCCATTTCCAAGAGCTCATCTAGTGAATTGTTTACCTTTTGACCTTATTTTTCTTTCAACATTTGTTTGAAAGATTACTTGTCTTGCCACAATGATGATGAGTCCAAAATATGGTGCAGTTTTGACAAAATTTTGAAGCATAAAAATATTCTTTTTTTGTGCTACATATAGAATTCTATGGTCTATTACCCCTCATTTTGGTATAGGGTAACAACCCTAGTGAATTTATTAACTAGCCTTTGGAATTTTTATCAGTTGTAGACAATTGAGAAACCTACTTGGTTCCACGTATCTTGTTGAGGTAGAGGATTTCATGGCCTATGTTGGCACAAGGGAATACCCAGGGTTCAGCTCCAAGAGCACACCAACAATCCCTAACTACTGGCCCTTTTGGCTACACCTGCGAAGCAAATGCAGTCTCACAGGAAGCAGCTATGGGGGGGTTGCAGGACATAGATGTCTACAACCAAGGGAACGAAAAAGTGGACCCAACACTAGAACAATACAACATGCATATATCACTTATCATCTTAGATCTATTCCACACATCTTATCAGATCTACCACAGTAATGCAATAATAGTGTATCAAATGAAAAGAACAGAACATCAATCACACATAACACAAAATATATGTGGTTCACCCTCTCTCTAGGGCTACGTCCACAAAACTATGTTTTCTAATGTATTAAGATGAATCATATAGTTCTTGTCTATGTTCATAGCTAGCAGATCTTCTTTCTTCTTCTTTATCGCTCCCCTCCTTACACACCCAGCTGCAGGGTTGGTCTTCGAATCCAGATAAATATCTTACAATACAGAAGGCTCTCTTACTCAACACTTCTCTCTCACCCGATATTACTCACTCAATCACAGAACAACAATAGTAGTAACAACGAAAACTACTTGATTGAACCTCTTTCCCTCATGTAGGTTCTTATTTATACATTAAAATCACTCATTGGCATCCTTAGGTCGAAACCTAGGTGTCAAAACCCTAGATACCAAAACCCTAGGTCAACCTGACCCATGTTTTCAGGGCTTCTCCAGCCTGGCTTTCCTTCCTTCTCACGTGGTGCTCCAAAGAATCTAATGGTGGCGTTTTCCTCTTACTGAGTTGTCCACGATCCTTATTTGTTTCTGATCTGTCATCCTCAATCTCCTCATCCAACGACTTTCTTTCTTGGACTTTGCTCCACCTTTTCTACTCTTTGCTCACTTCGACCCAGTAATAGTCACTGTGTCTTCTACGCAGTTCACATTTTGCCTTTTCTTCCTTTTTCTTTGCTTATTTCCATAACCAAGGGCCAATAGGCCCCCAATGCTCACTTGTGACTCATCTCGAGACACTTCAGATCTAACCTTTCTGTTTGACTTCGACTTCAGCTTGCGCAATGCAGATTTTTCTTTCTTCTTTATGCCTCATCTCCTTCCCTCTACAGACTATCTTTTCTATGTCTGGTACCCAGTTTCAACTTCACCTGGTACCTAGACCCTTTTCCTTATGCTTTTACTTAGAGCTGTGAGGTAGTTGGTTTTCATAGTACAACTTCAATTGGATCTCATTCACTAATCCTTCCTTACATTCTCCCTTCAAGGTCTTCAACTGCGCAACTCCTCCTTCTGTAATATAGGCGATCTCATATGGCCTAAGCCAATCTGTTATGAACTTCCCAGTATGCTTGATGAACTTACTGTCATATACCAGTACTAGATCACCTTGGATAAATGCCTTCTTCTTGATGTGTTTTTCATGGTAGGCCTTCTCTCTTTTCTTTTGTACCTCCTGATGAAATCCTGCAACAAATCGGTCTTCCTCCAATTCGACCAACTGTGAAAGCCTCTCTTGAACAACACCATTTTCATCCATATCTGTAAAGGCAACAATTCTTAAGCTTGGTACCAGGTATTCAATTGGGACAATGGCTTCAAGACCATACATTAACTTAAAAGTGGTATGCATTGTTAGCTTATTGCAAGTGGTTTTATAGGCCCGTAGTACTACTGGTACTCTTAAATCCCAGTCATCCTAGTTCACACTACAAATCTTTGTCAGCGTTTTCTCTAAGATCTTATTGAATTCTTCCACTATCCTATTTTCTTGTGGATGGTAAGGCGTTCTCTTCTGATGATGGATTGAAAATTCCTTAGTCAGAGATTCAATTGTTTTATTTATGAAATGTGTGCCTTGATCACTCATAAAGATCTTTGGGCATCCAAACCTGGTTATGATGTCATCAAATATGAAGCGTGCAACTGTAGTTTCACTACAGTCCTTGACTACTCTTTCTTCGACCCATATGGTCAAGTACTTCATTGTTGTAATTATGTATATTTCTTCTGTGCACTTTCCTGGCGGGTTTATAGGTCCTACGAAGTCAATGGCCCATTTCTCAAAAACTTGTAGGGTCAGTTGTGGTGCAAGTGGCATTTCATCTCTTTTGGAAGGTTTCCCATTTCTTTAGCATACATAGCAGGCTTTATAATAGTCTTTATCATCTATGTGTAAGGTAGGCCACCAAAGGCCAACTCTAAGCACCGTCTGCGTAGTTTCTTTCCCTGTTTAGTGTCCTCTTGCGATGCCTTGATGAGCTTCTGCGAGGATCATCGACCGTTCTTCCTCCATAACACATCTTCTCAGTATCTCATCAGGTTCCATCTTGTATAGTTGTCTAGCTATAAGTGAAAATCCGACAGCGTGCACTATGAGTTGTTTCTTCTGGGGAATTGTATACTAGCTAGGGGCCATTCCTGTTGACAGGAACTAGATTATTTCTTCGAAGTGGTCATCAATCTTTCTAATGGCCAGCAACTATGCATCCGACAGTGTGTCCTCCAAACTAGTGGTCTCTTCTCCATGTTCCAACCTCGACATGTGGTCAGGACCTTTGCTCATTCTGCCTGGTTTTACTATGATCTCAAAGTCATATTCCTGAAATAGCAGAATCCATATGCATATTCTCCCCCCCAACACTAGCTTGTTGACTAGGTATTACAGTGCAGAGTGATCAATAAAAATTTTAAAGTGTCCTCCCAACAAGTAGTGGAAAAATTTTTGTAGCACATACACCATGGCTAACCCCTCTCGCTCGGTAGTGGTGTAATTGATCTCAACAGTTGATAGTTTCTTGCTGGAAAAGACTAATGGATGGTCAATATATACTTCCCCAGGTTGTGCTAACACTTCTCCCAAGGGAATAGAAGACCCATCAACATGTACATGAAGCTCCTTGCTCCAATCTGGAAAAACCAGAATAGGCGCAGTAACCATTTTTTGTTTCAGTGTGTGGAAGCTCTGCTGGCACTCTTCTGTCCAACTAAACTGACAGTCTTTCTTCAAAATCTTCTCCATGGGTGTTGTAATCTGGACATATCCTTTAATAAACTTCCTGTAGTATCCAGTATGTCCCAGTGCAATGTGCAATTGTTTGACTGAAGTAGGAGGGGGTATATAAACTATAATGGCAATTTTGGATGGATCAACCAGCAATCCCTGCTTGCATACAATATGACCTAACAACACTCCAAATGGTGAGAAGAAGATGCATTTCTTAATATTTAGGGTAATTTGACATTGCCTGCATTTATCCAACATTATCCTTAGACATTCAATATGATTTTTCAATAAACTAAAAACAGTCCAATCATCAAAGTATGCTTCTAGAAATTTATGCAAAAACTCCTTGAATGCTTCGACCACCACCCTGGAAAAGATGGTTGGGGCATTCTTCAATCCCAATGGAATCACTGTATACTAATAGGACCCCCATTCTATTGCAAATGTGGTCTTATGGTGATCTTCCTTGGCAATCTGAATCTGATGGTATCCCGAGAATCCATATGTAAAAGAGTATACTTCTTGGCCTCCCACATTATCTAACACTTCGTCGGTGAATGGCATAGGGAAGGGGTCATGTAAACAGGAATCATTCAACTTCCTGAGATATACACAAAGCCTGATCTTTCATTTCTTCTTGTCTTGCACCACCATAGGGATAATCCACTCTGACTCTTCCATAGGTTCTATAATATCAGCTTCCAGCATTCTGTCGAGCTCAATCTTTACTTTCTCTTTATATTTAGGGTTCAATCTGTAGGGTCTCTATTTGACTGGTCTTGCATCTGGTTTCAAAGGGATCATCATCTCTCCCATAGGCCCTTTAATGCCCTTCATATCAATGAACTTGTTTGGAAACAAGTCCTGATATTGATGCAGTAATTTTGTAATCTTGTTAATGGTGGCAACATCCCAATAATGTCCAACATTTGCAAGCTTCGTTGTTTGTTCTATTCCAATATTGACTTTATTAATCTTTATTGGTTGTCCAATGAATGGTAAATCAACTCTTGGGCCTTCCACATCTCTTTGGCCATTTGTTTCAGTGATGTTCACCTTTCTTGGATCATCATATGCATCAGCATTGATGTTGTAACAACCTTGTAGTTTCTAGAGAGGCGCAGTCCATTCGGCATCTTCTTGTTGCAAAGGTAGGTTAGATTCCTCTTCGAATAATTTTTGTATTACAATATGAAATTCTTGATCTACTGAAGGATATTGACCTTCAAATAAGAAGGTGGTTACAAAATTCTGAGTCATACCTTCCCAATCTATAGTTATGAGGTGCAACTCTTCTTGAAGGTACCAGTTCATAGGTGTCGTGTCCAACATGTTAATGAATTTGTGCACCCACTTCTCTTAAGGATTTTTTCTCAAGGATTCTTCGCAACTTCACACATGGTCCTTTGGGTAGCTTCGACCTGTGTATCAAACTTTGCAGTCTTCTACTTGTGCTAAGAACCATGATGTCATCAAGGTACGACATTGTACCCATTTTGTAATGTTTTTTTTGTGTGTCCCCCACCATCTTGCTAGGGTTTCTTTCAAGGCCTCATCCATTGTCAACAATCTTTGTTGCATTGGTACACTTTCTTCAAAGTCTAACAAGAAGGTTTCTAAAGGATTTAGATCATCAAAGGTGGGTAAGTTACTTACTGTTGTACTGATCCAGTGAACTTCTCTGGTTAATCTACCACATCTTCTTGTAGATACTTCATACATTTTATTCTACCAGTTTTCCAGTGCTTCTTCTGAGTCTGATGAACATGTGTTGTCACTTCACCAACTTAGGTTTCCATCAGCCGTAGGATTAATGTAATATTTTTGTCTGACTGTTAATTTGTATATGTTTTCCAGTTCATATGCAAAGTCTTCTTCTTTGATGGGTTCTGTGTATCATTGACCTTCATATCGATCTAGGGGCACAATGACCCTAAGGCCATCTCTTTCAAACAACATACATATTTCCTTTAAATCAACCACAGTGGAGTTATTGAAAGCCCAATCAATTCCTAACAGTGCAGGGTAGGGACAACT
Organism: Picea mariana; assembly: GCA_032191745.1. Lineage (NCBI taxonomy): Eukaryota > Viridiplantae > Streptophyta > Pinopsida > Pinales > Pinaceae > Picea > Picea mariana. The sequence continues at coordinate 13,033 of JASDQU010011846.1, read as the reverse complement.
ATCATCAACTATCTCAATTACCTCAAAATCTGCAAATGTTCTTACTCTGTCGATGTCCACAGGGACATGTTGCAATCATCCAAAGGGGATGACAACTTGCTGATTAACCATCTTGAGCCTGATAGGGGAATAGATCAACTTTAGTTTCCCCATCAGTGCCCAAGTTTGCTTCGTCATGACATTGACCTCCAACCCTAAGTTGAGGACCTCATAGTCTGTATCATATTCACCTATTTGAGCATTCAAGTGTAATTCCTTATTTTTCCTTCTCTTCTTAGAGATTTGGTGTACTGACCTATTGAGTAGGGGGTCTATATTTCCTAGCTCATACTGTCTGATTGAATTTCGTAGTTCTTTTACAATGCTCTCATACTGAATCAACTTAATACAAGTATATAAAAATTCCTGAGTCTTCTATAGTCTTTCCTTGGATCAGTCTGTCTTCTCCTATAACAACACCTCCTCTAGTGATAACAGCGACTCTGGGCTCCTCTCTGCGAGGTTTAGTGTATATCAGTTGTACTTGTAGGTTCTGTTGAGGTCCTTGTCTTTCCTAAAGCTTGGCCAACAATTTTGGACATTCCTCGATAACATGCTCGAAGGAGTTGCAATAGCTGCAAGTAGTGCAAGGGTTCTGGTAGTCCCTTGCAAGGTGTACTAGATGTGAGAAGTTATAACAGATGATCTATCCTTGGCCTCGACCCATACCTCCTCCTCCTCTGAATCCACCGCAAGGATTGAAGTTTCCTCTCCCAGGGGAGTTATATTGCATAGTGTTTCCTTCTTGTTGTACTTTTCCTTGAATTTTGTATATATCTCTTGACCTTTCATGCATGAGGTCGTAAGTCCTACAATCCATATCATCATGTCCCATGGAATTACAAAACATGCAATATAAGTTTGTAGGAGTATGAACGTACTTTTGCATGTAATAGCACTCACCAATGTGATGTCTATTTTGGCATACCTCACACCAAGGTAAGGTGACTTGCTTCAAAGGCCTCAGAGCTTCAGAGGCCAAGTATTCATGGAATAAGGGACAATGCTTCTTGTCATGGACTTCTGATATGCATTTGACACACCATATGTCTTATATTTTATCTTTTCCCTTGTCTTTCTTCATATCTTCGACCTGCAGGGACAAACTGGTTCGCTGACTCAAGATATGACTTATACCTGAGCTGGATTCTCCCATAGGAGATGATTCTAACTTCATGGAGATCTCCAGTGCTTCAGCCTGTGAAGCAATATTCTGTTGCATCAGAGGAACTCTGATGTTTGGTAAGAGGGAAGCAATGAACCACTCTTTGTTCTTCTCATCTGGGATCTGAAAAGTCAATCGGCCTGTTAAGGTCTTGAATCTTTGATCGAATTCCCAAATAGGTTATGTTACCTTCTGTTTGATCTCTTTCATCTCTGTAATACATTGTGACTCTGACTTGAGTTTCTTAAACTCTTCAATCAATGCATTCTTGATATCATTGAGCAGCTTAGGCTGTTCAAGTCCTTGGAGTTTTTGATATCATTCATGTACCAACTTAGTGCGCAGTCCCTTATGGTAGTACTAAACAGGGTTCTTTTAACAGCCTCATCGGTGACATTATTAATATTCCATACGAATTCACATAGGAGCCAGTGTTGATCAGGGTCTTTAGACCCATCTCCCCTAAATATAGGGAGTCTCATGTCATCTACCATAGGTCTTCCTAGGTTTCCTGTCTGAGTATATGCTGAACTTCTAGTAATAGTACTCTGAGGACTCTAGTGGCTCTGACTATTCTGATTTCTTAGTTCTATTGAAACAACAGATGGATTAATAGTACTTACTTTAGTATTCTGTGCAGTTCCTAAAGTTTTTGGCTCATCTCGGCGAGGTTTTTCAGCTTTCTCTTCCTCTTCCCTAGTGGGTTCTAAATGCTATTTGCCTGTCAGGTCTACCTCTTCTCCATTATAGAATCCCTCGTCCCCATAGTTCTTCTTGAATAAGTTCGCAAGATGAACTTCTATGAACACTCTTCCACTGCGCGTATGTCCAGCCTCTGTGTCATTGTCGCTGTCCGAATTCCTGAACATTAGATTTTTCAAATCCGACCAATCTGCTATATCTTCAAGATGTTCTTCTCATGCAATAGCATCTTGATCCTCAACTTCAGAAAATGTAAAAATTTTCCTTTGGGTCCCTTGAAGAAATTTCTCTCGGCTTGGCTATATGACTCTACTCTCTCAACAACAAACTCTATGATGTACCCTCCAATGGTGTTATCAAACCAGTGATCTAATTCTCTTGACACAACATTATCAACTCTCTTGACCTTGTTGATCAGCATCGATGTCCAAACTACAGGATGTCTAGATTTGATCTCAAATTGGGTATCTGCTAACCTAGCTAATCACTCAAATAGCTCCTGATGAATTCCTCCAAAGAAAATATCATGTATATCAGTAAAGATATTTCTCTGCAACCAATCCTCTATACTAAGATTAGGGTTCTTGTTTTGGGCTTCAACAAAATCCTTTTCTTGATCCTCTATCCACTTCTAAATCTATGTCTTTGATGGGAACCACCTTGACATTCCCTCAAGAAGATTCCTATCCTGACAACAGAACCACTTGTTGGCACAGGGGCAGGCCTAGGGTTCAACTCCAAGAGTGCACCAACAAACCCTAACTACTCGCCCTTTTAGCTACACCTTCAAAGCAGATGCAGTCTCACCCGAAGAAGCTAGGGGGGGGTTGTAGGAAAAAGATGTCTACAACCAAGGGAATGATCAAGTGGGCCCAACACTAGAACAATACAACATGCATATATCACTTATCAACTTAGATCTATTCCACACATCTTATCAGATCTACCACAGTAATGCAACATCATTGTATTAAATGACAAGAACAGAGCATCAATCACACATAACACAAAATATATGTGGTTCACCCTCTCTGTAGGGATACATCCACCGAATTGTGTGTTATAATGTATTAAGATGAAGCATACAGTTCTTGTCTGTGCTCATACCTAGCAGATCTTCTTTCTTCTTCTCTCTATCTCTCTGCGCACCTAGTTGCAGGGTTGATCTTCGCACCTAGCTGAAGATATTACAATACAAAAGTCTCTCTTACTTATCACTTCTCTCACCTAATATTACTCACTCAATCACACAACAACAATAGTAACAACAATGACAACTACTCAATCGAACCTCTTTCCCTCATGTAGGTTCTTATTTATACATTACAATCACTCATCGGCATCCTTAGGCTGAAACCTAGGTGTCAAAACCCTATATACCAAAACGCTAGGTGTCTAAAATCCTAGGTCAACTTGACCTGCATTTTCAAGGCTTCTCCAGCCTGGACTTCCTTCCTTCTCATGTGGTGCTCCAAAGCATCTAATGGTGGATTTTTCCTCTTGCTGAGTTGTCCACAATCCTTATTTCTTTTTGATCTATTATCCTCGATCTCCTCGTGCAACGGCTTTCTTTCTCAAACATCTCTCCACCTTTTTTGCTCTTTGCTCACTTTGACCCAGTAACAGTCACTGTGTCTTCTGCGCAGTTCGCATTTTGCCTTTTCTTCCTTGTTCTTCTGCTATTTCAATAACCAAGGGCCAACAACCTATTTGTTGATCGATGATGCAATACTTGGTGTTGCATGGTGTCTTGTTGAGTTTGGGCATGGCATTAGTTTCATTCATATTTTTGGGCATCTTCACATTTCCCAATGCAATTCACATTTATCGAGGTAATCCATGATTCCCAAAGCATTGATAAAAATTGTTTTTGGCTATTCTTTGTTAACCAAATCTTCTCATGCCTTGGAACATTCCAATTTATGAAATCTCACCTTATTAACTCATTTTGAGGCATCTGCCACATCAATTGATGAGATGTCCACCTTGGAGTTTGCATGAAGGTTTCATTTGGCATGTGTGGGTTTGTTCAACCATCCACTGAATTGGAGAGGACATTGGAATGATTTAAGGAGGGTGATTACACCTTGTTGCTTTCACATTTGACATATTAGAGTTGATTTAGAGGAGGTTGTCCATTTTTTAGGGTTACATTCATCACTTGTGAAGCCTTTTTCACCTTGAAGAGCCATGCTTCCACTTGGAAGGGGATTGTGAGTCCTTTTTTACATGTTTGATTAGGATTTGTACACCTTCACACAAGACTTATGGATCCTATTTAGAGGGGCCACCCCCTCTTAAAGGTTTTTACCTTTTGGTTCTAATATAATCCCTAATCATTGAATGAAATAATCCCATTCTTAAGAGGGTTTCCTCTTGACCTCATCGTCCATTTGATTAATATTGAATCCATTTCCCTAGTTAGATATGGAATTTATATAATCTTCCTTCCATCACCTATATTTAAAACCCTAAAACCCTAAAAACTCCATTTTACTAAGATTTGAGGAAATACATATATTGCAAAATTAATCTTTACTACTTAGACATCATACAAAATGGATGCCAAGAAGTCATATTAAAAGTCCAGCGTCCATATTTGTGGAGAATTACTAGAGAAAGAAAATAACAAGGTTAAGTTCGGGAAAAATTGACGTTAAATTTAACAATGCCAAAAACCAACACACACACCTGCCTAGGGTCTGACATGATGTTGTTCTAACCCTATGCTCTATTGTTCTGACACACCTACAAAACGCCTACTGTATTTTTCCAAATAAGGTAACGGTGACCCCAACGACCTTAGAGAAACACCAATGGAGCTCAGGAATCAAAACGCTTGTTGTTCTCTCCTCCCTATCGGGCTTGATGTGGTGTGAATGCAAGGCACAGTATTTATTTTTTGTCACAGGTGTGAATGTAGAGCACGGGTTCTCTCCTCCCTCTCAATATTTTTGTGGTTCTCTCCTCCCTGGCGGGTTCTCTCGTCCCTCTCAGTCGACATTCTATGGTGTGAATGCATTAGGGATCGAGATTGTTGTGGTTTGAATGCAATAGAGAACGAGATCGAGCTTGTTGTGGTTTGAATGCACTAGGACATGGGCTTAATGCTTGGCATTTGTTTTTTTTTTTGTTATTTTGTTTTAAATTTGTTTTTTTTGTTTTATTTTTTATTTTTTATTTTTTTTAATGTTTTTAATACTATTTTTTAATTTTGTTTGAAATTTGTTTTTTTTAATGTTTAAAATGTTTTTTGTTTTGTTTTAACACATGTTTCTTAATTTTTTAAATATAATAATAATAATAATAATAATAATAATAATAATAATCTATTTTTTAAGGTCACGGCCAAGCCAGACACCAAATTGGTGTATGAAACCTCCTCTGCCCAACAATTTTACTGGTAAAGTCTACCATGACCATGAAGGTTTACCATGGTGCAATCTGTGTGGCCTACCACATGATCAAAATACTTGCATGGTATCCAAAGATTTTTTTCAACAATTTGGTGAGATTAACAAGGATGGACCTAGTGACTTAAACAACTATATTGTGGGTGAGTGGCCTGACATGATCTATAATGTTTTCAAATCTCCTAATGAAAAAGGGAAAGGAGTGAAGAGAAAGGGTCTATATTTAGCTACAATTGCTAGAGATTTAGCACACAAACCATCCCAAGAAGAGATAATAAGGAGGATGTGAGATAAGGATTGGGTCACATATCAATCAAGGGGTATCATTAATGTCCAAATGGGATATGGGATCCATGACTAGGTTATTTATGAACAAATAATTAGTATTAAGGTCTAACCCATGTCAAGGGAGATAAATAATGGAATTATGTCATAAATGAAGAGTCTTGAGTCAAGAAAAAAAAAGAAAAACCATGAAGATTCTCAAGTTATGTCATTGAAATCATCCTTGAACCATGACACATGACCTTCATAGGGTATATTTGTTCTACTAGATGAATATGGGTGCCATGATTCAACCACAACAAAGGCCCTAAAAAAGATCATGTCTCGGTTCCACACATGGCATAGTTATTGGTTACATCATGGTTAGGGTTTTGTAGCAGTTGAGTGGGATATGAGGGTCCTAAATGAGACTTCTTAGGCTCAATCGTCATGAAAAACACCTAGAAACCACAACACAATCCCTCTCTAAGGGGTCCTTAGCATCAGAGTTGGATAAGGACACCATTAGGAGGTTTTTTGCAGTAAGAATGGGTAGAGAGGCCTTAACCAACACATCAATCATTTGTAAGGCTTCCTTGAAGGCCTCCAAGCTGTAGGATACATGTGCCATGAGTAGGTTTGTTTCTCTAGAAATGGGTCTTAACACCTAAAAATGGTTAAGGGGTGAGTAAAGGACTGAAGCCATAATTGAACCTTCTAAAGCTCATGTTCCATGAACAACACCTAGACCATAACCTTTTATATTTTTTTCATACTACATATGGGTCTCGGGGCCTTGACCATGGTTGTGGTAGGGAACAAGACTCAAGCCCTTAACCTGCATGGTCAAGGGAGGGAAACAACAACTCAAGCCCCAAACATATCATATCTAGCTCAAACACCATGAACAAGTCCTTAGGTCACCACAAAATACCATGGATGGGTGAACAAGTCATCAAGAGCCTTGAACAAGTCCTCAAACCAACATAATATAACTTTGGCCTTTAAGAGGGATATAGGCATCATGATTAGGTTTTGTACATTGAAAATGGGTGTAGAGGCATAAACATGGGAAGTTGGAAACAATGGCCTAAACCCTTAACTAAACCTTCTTGAGCTAAACCACCATCGACAACACCTAAAAACCATGACATGAGTCCTCTCTAGGGAGTCTTTGGCATCCAAGTTGAATATGGGTGACATTATGAGGTCTTATTTATCATCATGGATGGGTCTTAGGTTCATGACTATAGTCGATGAAAGGAAACAAGAGTCTTCAACCCTAAACCTTGATTCTCAATCTCAAGAACCATAGACAAATAGTCAAACCACCACATATGACCTATGTAACATATCATTCACCTCCAAGTGGAATTTGGGCACCATGAATAAGTTAGTTTTGAACCAATAATGGATCTCAAGGTCTAGCCAAGCTCAAGGGAGGGAAACAAGGGACTTGTTCCCTAAGTGAACATTCGTAGGACTTGTTCCCTAAGTGAACATTCTTAGGCTTAACATTATTAGAGTGGATAAGGTAGTTTTGTTACTATTTCCTTTCATTGAGTGAGAGTGAGCAAAAATGCATAGTGTTGGTCTCTTGGAAAAAAGTAGTAATTCCCAAATCACAAGAACAATGGGGTCTCAAGAATATCTTTTTTTTCTCAAATTATTTAGTTGATAAAAATGTTTGGAGTCTCCCCCAAGGTACCAAATTATGTGTGCATGTAATAAAGGATAAATACATAGCTCCAAACTTAGTGGAGGACTAGGTAATAATTCCTGTTAAAAAATACCAAAATTCCTCGGTTATTTGACAACCAATTATCACATCACTCCCCCAGATTGGAAATTTCCTGGTATGTCATGTTGGAAAGGGAGATAATGTCCAATTAGGTTTGGAATTGTGGGTAGGAATCATATAATCCTTCAATTTACCTATTCCATTCATTCAATAAATAAATCATAGAGGCTTCAACACTCTGAGGAAAATTTCAAAAGAACCCATTGAAACCTGTAGTTGGCAATAATATCTCTTTTGGAGAGAGTTTGGTCTTAGGGAGGATCGTGTAGAAATATTGAAGGACTTCACAAGAATCCTTAAAAATATTATTTATAAGACTTGGTGAGGAGGAGAATCAACTTGTATGGTATTTTAATCCCTTTAGGGGATATGAACCAAGGCTAGGTTGTAAAGCACTTATAGTAGTGGGAGGTGAGATCCCACTTTTTGGTCATGGAAATTAATCTAGAAATTGAAATTCCTAGTGAGATAAATAAATAAAATTGTGGCTTGTCTTAAATAATAAATCTCTAACTTGGCACATCCTACATAAAATAATTTTTGAAGGCCCTGGTAGGTGTTGTCTCTATGAATCTAAAATTGAAGCTAACTTCCACCTTCTCTTGTCTTGATCCTACTCTAATAACGTTTGGTGGAAGATATAGGGGATATAAATTAAATCTCCATAATGCATGGAGAGGGGAATCCATCTAAAAATATCTCACACGATGGTGTGAGAAAAAGAAAACTAAAAGGTACAAATCCCTCCCACTCTCTATTGCTTGGGGATTCCTTCCAAATCTAACAACATTTTTAGGATTCCTTCCATCCTCATTTTGACAACATAACTATAAATGCCCTTGAATCCTCTCATTGGGCTCCTACTTGACTTTACATTCTTTTTATCTAGCAACATTTTAGGTTTCCTTCCATCCTCATTTTGACAACGTAACTATAGGTGATGGAAATATAGAGATAGAACTTCAACAACATAATGATAGGGCAATGAATATCTGGGATTGGTGCAAGTGGACAACTTCATCCAAGGGAAGTACTAGTGGGTGAAAATGCGAAGACGAGTAACACTTTTTGGAAAGAAGCTTGTGAAGAAATGTGATATTTAATGTTTCAATCAAGAAAATAGTCATTGAAATATCTTGATTGAAAGTTAAATAATCTTTTGGATAAGAGTTAAAATTCTTGGTCAAAACATTTTAAAATGTCTCAACAAAGAGTTTGCCTATGTTTACCTCAAGTTAAAAAATTCTTGTTTGAGAATTTGGGTGGATTAGAAAAACTCCAGGTTGAAATTTAAATGTCTTGTACTAGAGTTTTTGTTTGACCGTTATTTAAAACTCTTGAGAATGATTCTTGGTCGAGGGCTATGATTCTCCCCCTAGATTTTTGTTGAAAATATTTAAACTCTCGATCGAGAATTATCAACTATTGATTGAGAGTTTTTATGTCATAAATGAGGTTGAAACAATTGATCATGCCCTATTTCCAAATTTCGACCAAATAAAATGCTTCCCCAATATAGGGGACGATCCTTTCACTCTTCCACCTTCTTCCAAACAAATTTCACCATATGAGGTTGGCAATTTTTTTGTGTATTTTTTCTTGTTTAGCAATGTTTTCATTTATTTTCATTTTGTTTTTAAAAGACCCTTAAATTTGAACCTAATAAGTGGATACCACAAAACTTCAAAACCATAAGAAGACATTTGGAACCCAAAAAACTAAAATTCATAAAAGCCTTAAACCTGAAACCCTCAAAACTCATCAATTTCATTTTTTTCTTGTCTATTCATTTTATATTCCATTTTAGTACTATTGTTTTATTTTATTTAATGTTTTTAACAATCTTAAAAAGTCTCCATTGACATGTAGAAATGTTGTCATTTTCTTTAATACTTTGATAATGCTCGGAGTATTAAAAAAATAAACATGAAAATACAATGTTCAATCTTAGCGTGTTTTTATTTTGCTTGGTCTTTGCATTGTCATTTTGTTTGGCTAGTCCTTGTTACTATCAATCCCACCTTATAAGTTGCACCTCTTTAAAGTGGGTGGTAGATTAAATATCCTTCAACCACATGTTGTAGTGGCACATGCAATCTACTAGTTGTCAACCTCCCTCTCTTAAAACCTCTTTGAATGACTACAACACAAAAGTCTCTGATTGTCTATTTTTTGGCCATTTGTTCACCAAATGAAATAGTCTAATGAAAATTATTTCTCATGCCCCCATGGGTAAAACCTAACATGGAAAATGGTGCATTGGGTCTAGGGACTTGTCTTTTAAGAGACTCCTAATGGTCCATAACCTTAGTCAACTCATCTCTTGTTGAATGTTATCTAAGTTTATTACAATGTCCATTGGACCATATTGTATTTTATGTTGTTGATATTATGGTAGCTTCAGGAGGTATTTACCTCCACATATAAACCTGACAAGAATAGAATATTCCGAGAAGCAAGAAGAAACCATAATTAATTGGTTAATAACCCATCTAGAAGACAAGTCGGCTGAAGAGAATGACTTGTATTAGGTTATTAGCCTCCAAGAAAAGAAGTCAACAAAAGGAAATATTATATACTAAGGAATTAGTACCTAGAATGAGAATTCGGCCTAGGTAGTTTGCCAGAATTAGTATAAATACAGGAGGCTAGTCTTCATTCTGGTCAGTATTCTCAGAACTGCAGAAGAAACACTTGTGTCTTTTTTCAAGGACTATGTAACGAATCTCAATTATAAGAAGGTTCAAATAGGACCTAAGAACCTTAAGTTATTTCCTTAACCATGGGTGACATAACACTATCATTCAATAGTCAAATTGTTACATTTCATTGTCAGGCATCATGTGTACTGAGGGCTTGAGCCACCACAAAGGAAACATACAAAGAATATTTGTCTTATGAAAAAGATATGGTACTATCCATTTTGAGTTTTGGCATAGAGATTGTTCTTATAGATTACACTACATTGCATGATAATATAATCCCTACACTCCTTGCAAACCATGTAACACCATTCAGATTAGACATAATATTCTTGTGACGAATTAGCTACACTATCGACGAACTTTTTTCATTGATAGTATAGCTAATTCATCGCAAGATTATTTACATTCATCTCTCTTGCGATGATATCAAATGATGCTTGGATTCATTTCATATTTGGTTTATCAACATGAAATTAAAATTTGATACATTGCAAGCTAGCTGGACCTTCAGTCAAATACAAATATGAAATTTGGAATCATTAACATATCTACTAGAACATATGAAAAATAGGGTTTATGGTTTACACGATGATATGATGTTGGAAAAAAGAGTGTGTGTGAGTGAAATTTGAGTCCAAAAACTCTTCCATGTCATTAAGGCATGTGAATAGTCTATCCATGTCAAATTTCAATGCATACTGATACAATTTGAAAAAATTTCAACGTTGGCTCCATTCACATGTCACAGTTGCCCGCCTCTAGTATTTGTATGGTGTTGACTAAAAAATCAACGAAAAAGAGGGGTTTTTCATCACAATTATGAAAAATATACATTGTATATAAATTAATGTAGAACCTGAAATAAAAATGAAGAAAGACTGATGAAAACTTAAAACTTGCATCAACCAAATTGTATACTTTGGAAGAAAATTAGCGTTTATGGTTTACATGATGAATTGATGATGGAATAAAGTGGGTGTGTGAGTGAAAATTGAATCCAAAAACCCTCCCATATCATTAAGGCATGTGAATAGTCTATCCATGTCAAATTTTAGTGCATACAAAAACTGTTTGAAAAAATTTCAGTATTGGCCCCATTCACAGGTCATTGTTGCCAGTGTCTAGTCCTAGTACAATTTCAGTTCCTTGTTCCTTGTTCTATGTTCCTCATTCCTTCTTCCTTGTTCCTTGTTACTCGTTCCTTGACCATAGTGTAGTCCCCAAGATCCATTATTTTCTTACAAAACATACTAATGGAATAAAATGTCCCACACAAAGACCAAATTAATATCTGCTACATAAGTCTTTTGTCCTTCTTCAAGGACTATGTAACGAATCTAAATTCTAAGAAGATTAAAATAGGACCTAATAACCTTAAGTTCTTTCCTTAACCATGAGTGACATAACACTATCATTCAATAGTCAAATTGTTACATTTCATTGTCAGAGATCATGTGTACTGAGGGCTTGAGCCACCACAAAGGAAACATACAAAGAATATTTGTCTTATGAACAAGATATGGTACTATCCATTTTGAGGTTTGGCATATGGATTTTTCTTATAGACTACACTACATTGAACCATACTATAATCCCTACACTCCTTGCAAACCATGTAACACCATTCAAATTAGACACAATATTCTTGTAACAAATTAACTATACTATCGACGAACTTTTTCCGTCGATAGTATAGCTAATTCGTCGATAGATTATTTACATTCATCTCTCTTGCGACGATATCAAATGATTCTTGGAATCATTTCATATTTGGTTTATCAAATTGAAATTAAAATTTGATACTTTGCAAGCTAGCTGGACCTTGAGTCAAATACAAATATGAAATTTGGAATCATTAACATATCTACTAGAACATATGAAAAATAAGGTTTATGGTTTACATGGTGATATGATGATGGAAGAAACAGTGTGGGTGAGTGAAATTTGAGTTCAGAAACCCTCCCATATCTTTAAGGCATGCAAATAGTCTATCCATGTCAAATTTTAATGCATACAGATACAGTTTGAAAAATTTTCATTGTTGGCCCCATTCACATGTCACTATTGCCCACCTCTAGTATTTTTATGGTGTTGATTAAAAAATCAATGAAAAAGAGGGATTTTTCATCACAACTATGAAACAAATACATTGTATATACATTAATGTAGAACCTGAAAGAAAAATGAAGAAAGATTGACGAAAACTTAAAACTTGCGTCAACCAACTTGTGTATTTTGAAAGAAAATTAGGGTTTATGGTTTACATGATGAACTGATGATAGAAGAAAGTGGATGTGTGAATGAAATTTGAGTTGAGAAACCCTCCCGTATCGGTAAGGCATGTGAATAGTCTATCCATGACAAATTTCAGTGCATACAGATATTGTTTGAAAACATTTCAGCATTGACCCCATTCATAGGTCATTGTTGTTGGTGTCTAGTCCTCGTACGATTTCCATTCCTTGTTCCTTGTAAAATTCGTTTGAAATTACACACGTCCTAGCATCTAGTACTGCAAGGGAGTATTTTTATGGCGTTGATTAAGCAATCAATGAAAAAGAGGGTTTTTTCATCGGTACAACTATGACACAGATACATTGAATATACATTAATTTAGGACCTGAAAAAAAAATGAAGAAAGATTGACGCAAACTTAAAACTTGCATCAACCAAATTGTGTACTTTGAAAGAAAATTAGGGTTTCAAAAACGTTTCTATAGAAATGACAAACACGTTCATCGAAACTTCGATGATGCAATATTGTGACAACAATATTGATGAAATCTTATACGATCATGATGGTATAAAAATGAAAGAGATTCTCTTGGTTTCAAGAATATTGTATCCTCTATTAAACAAGGCCAACAACGTGAAGGTGGAAGCTCATATGGCCCCTCCCCTCCCTCTCACATCACTCTCAATTGATCCCCAAAACCCAATCTAT
>JASDQU010011845.1:127021-185309 GCA_032191745.1 Picea mariana | reverse complement strand
CTTTGAACCTAGGTATTGTGTCTCTAAGGACACACTAAGTGAGCAGGACTTAGCTCACGTTTGCAAGTGTGTATAAGGACGACAACAGACCTATTACATTATTAACCCATGCAGGGGTGCGGAAATTCCAGTTACAAAAATAAGTGTTGGGGCCAAACACTGCCCTGTAGAACCAAATGTCTTCAACAAATTTGCATCTGATGATGCATCTCTTCATGGCACATGGAGTTGACCACTTGTGTTGGAGAGGCGGTCAACAGTTAGTATAATAGGCACTTCAGATCTTCTTCTGAAGTCAAGAAAGGACCGGCCTGACCCGTGAAGCTAGAGGAGATCAGAAGGTCTCGCCCTTCTCTCCGATTGAGCATCCGACAGGAATCGACTAACCTGTGAAGCTAGAGGGTGTACCAAGGACGGCTTGCCACCTCCCCCTGTTGAGCATCCAACAATTCGTCCAATTTCTTGGCCCAAGGACAAGGTTTTGGAGGTACCTAGTTAGGTCTTCACCCATAATTTGAGCCTAATCTAAAAAGTGACACTTAAAACTTTTTTAAAATCAACCAAGTTACATTGAAAAACTTTCACTTTTCAAAGCATTTCAATTACAAGTTATTTCCTTGCAAGCAATTTATCTTTCAAAGCAATCTTGTGTCTGAAATCTTATTTAAAGTTTTTTCATTTCAACATTGGAAATATTATTGTGTTTCATTAAAGTTGTTATCTTTTCAAGTAATCATTTTCTTGAAGCATTTCATGTTATAATTTATTGCAACACTTTTAATTTCATCTGTGGTTAAAATCCTTTTCAAGAAAGTTTTATTTCCAATAAAGTAATTGAAATACATTTGGAAGATTATTTGTTTGTGAAAAGAAACCTAGGCACTGATCTTGAAGATTTAGCATATTCTATATATTATTTGATCAAGCCTACAGAAAGTCGTTGTTTTGTAAAATTCATTGGGTGAACCTCAAAAATTAAAATTAAACTCCTAGAAACTTAAAGAATTAACTAAGCCTAGTTACCATTAGGGTCTACCCCCCTTGGCTTCCCTAGGAGTTGGCCTAGATGGAAGGAGTCTCGATTGAGGTGACAGTGGGTCTAGACTCAGGTACTTTCCTCCAAGGACACACCAAGTGGGTTGAAGACTTCTCCACGTTTGCAGGTGTGTATTAGGCGGCAACATTTTTGGCGTTGCTGCCGAGGATAATCTTTCTATTCCCGTAGTACGACTTTTTGTTTTCCTTTTTGTTTTTTGCTTTGTCTGATGCTTCTTGTTTGTTTAGAATAAACTTGATCATCTATTAACTCCACTTCAAAATAATTTGACAAAATTTTCTGCAAGAAGGAACTCACGGTTTGCGGTTTTTTTAGCTTCATCCTTGTACCTGAAGGGGTTTTTGGAGGAGGTTAGCCAAGCTTTCTTCTCGTAGGATCCTTAATATTTTTTGGGTCCCAGTCCATTTCTGGTATACATTTTCTGTTTTTCTTTTGCTTAATAAATCTAGTTTAGAAATGGATGATCTTTATAAACCTATTGATTTTTCTGCAATAAGTGGTTATCCACATGTGATTCTAGAAAAAGCTTTACAAAATTTGCCTTGTTTTCAAAGTAATAATGTTGTTGATGCTAGACGTCATATTAATAGGGTTTCCCATTACTTTAATAAATGGTGTTGCAATGCCTTATATGAAGTTGTGGGAATGAAATTGTTTATCTTATCTTTTGATGATGATGATCTTGATTGGTTTACAGAACTTAAGGATGAACAGGTTAAAACTTACAATGAATTGATTGATGCTTTTATGAAAAAATGGAAGGAGAAGGAACCTCCAGATATAAAGACAATCGGTCCAGATACTAAGATTGATGCTTCACCAGATTCCAATAAGAAGTTTAAAGAAGTCATTCAAGCCATGGAATTTATCTATGCAAAACAATTAAAGGTCATGGAAGCTTTCCTTGCAAAGGCAGAAGCTTGCATTGACTATTCAGACCCTATAGAGCCTGAGCTTCACAGTGAACAAGAAAGGGAATTTCACCTGGAAATTCCGAATGAGCATATAGATGAATCATTGATTGATCAGGAGGAAATTGAGTTTGAAGTTGTTGAATATCCAGAGAATTCAAATCCCCACCCTCCTCCCGAAGATCCCATCTCTTTAGAGAAGATCTTCGACAATTATAATGAACTTGAAATGAACAGTTAAGCAGATTCCTTGACAGTTCCAGTTCCAATCTCTCAACCATCAGATGACTTAATAACAGATAATGGGAAAATGGAAGACGTCTTCAGTTTATCAATTCCAGATCATTATGAGGAGTGGTTGGCCTTCCACCATGACAATCCAATTCAGAAATTCACAAAAATTTTCCATGTAAGGAAGATGGAATGGATGGGGGTGAGACCTTTGGGCATGGGATTCATGACATACAAGGGTTCGTATTGTCTCATTTATGTGTGCCTTTGTAGAGGGTGTGATGCATCTTTGTTTTCAATGCAACATTTTTCCAAGCCCATTTATTTGCCATTAATTAATTAAAGTCTAGAACAATTGGGTACTACAATTGGGTAACATAAGACTGGAAAGAAGTGCCACAATGTCACTTGAAGCTAGAGGTACACATAGTGCCATATGCATGGAAAGAAAGGGACACCGCATAAGTGTACACACCTCAACAAGTGGTACATCTATATAATGCGAAATTGCTTTTGCAGGTCTTCAATTCTTTTAAGAGAAACATTTCATTGTTCTCAAGACCTCTTTGGGCGAGCATCTAGAAGGTTAAAATTTTGGCTTTTATCTTTTGTCAGCTACATTCCCTCTAGGCCTTCAGCCCCTTCTTCCCATGAAATGAAGTACAATCCCTTCTTGGGTCAGCACACTTGAAAATCCCAAAAGATAAGGAGACGAAAATGATGAAGTGTGAAAAATGATAAGTATGATCAGGAATGGTACGATGACTCATCAATGAGACCACCCAGTAGCAAACCTTTCCCCAAGGGTGACCACTTACTAGGGCACAATGTCAACCACCAAGGTGAAACAGGGCAAAGAGCATAATTTCCAAGCAAACGTTCTATAATAAAAAATAGCTTTAAATGCAACATACTCAAATGCCTCAAGTATTAAAGTGCCACTTACCACAATACCTGACATGTACCTCATGGAGCAAGACCCATTGTCTTCCGGAAACAGGTTGATGTGGTGAATGCCATCATGATGAACCGGAGAAGTGTGGTGGTGAAGTGGGTCTCCATCTGTGTAAGTGGACATCACGAGTCATCTATCCCTCGGCACTCCATGTCTGCAACTTGAGGGCCTCGAGACATTATCTCCTTAGTTATCCTTAGAAGTGGGGGATAACAAGCATAATTTCTGAATTTATATCAGCAATGTATAATTTCTGGGTTTAGTAAATTATTGGCAATAAAGTTAACAAATACCACCAACATCGAGGTACATAAAGGGCTCGGTATTCTTGATTAAATGCCAATTCCATACCGTCATACATAATAGAATCCAATGAAAATGTTGCAATCCTACCAATCTTGAAATTCTGAAAACTGTTTAGTCTGCTGGATTTTGAATGGGATACGAAATTCTACTTTCTCCATATGAAGTCCGATGAGGTTGGAACCACTCTCAAACATCCTGAAACAATTAATGGTAATGATAAAAAGTTAAGTAAAAGTTAATGTTAAATTATTAAAGTAAAAGTTGGCATTTCCTTTATCTTTCCTTTTCATCCTTTTAGCGTTTTTGGTCAAACCCTTTTAAAGAAAAAAATAATTTTGCATGTTGGTGGGGTCTAGTACCTACTCGGCCGAGTCAAGCCTTGACTCGGCCAAGTTATATTGGTTCAGTACCAAACTGGCCAGCCGAGTCAAGAAAAGGGCCAAGTCAAAGTGGTTTGGGGTTGGCTCGGTCAACTCGGCCAAGTCTGAGTCCAAGTTGACCGAGTTTGAAAACGATGGATAATGTATATCAGAATTTCAGATCAATCCGGTGAGTGACGAAGTGTAGATCTGAGAAATTCTAAATCTGCAAATCAAAACCAGCAAGCTAGAAATCTGTAGCAACAATCATACTTCTCATTAACACTGAAAGAATAATTACAAAAGAAAGAATGTCAATTCCCTCTTACAAGTAGATGCTTCTCCATTCACTGCATGGAAGAATTGCAGCAATAAAAGTTTGATACCATGTTAAAATTTCAATTCATAATGGCAGATCTGCTCTCAAAGATTTTACCCTACAACGGAAACTGAAAACGTTAAGAAACATGAATCAAAACTTCATATTTTCAAAAATTAAAAGCATAGGAGTATAGATCAGGAGTGTAGACATTGTGTATTAACATTTCATATCAATCCGGCAAGTGACGGAGTGTAGATCTGAGAAATACTAAATTTGCAAATCAAAACCAACAAAGTTAGAAATCTGTAGCAGTGATCACATAGCTACCCATTAGCACTTAATGAATAATTACAAATGACTACTTATTTGTTCATGCCCCCCTCTTTTATAGAATAAGAGAGGGATCCATGCATGCAAAAATATCCAATAATAGAAAAGTGTGACTCTCCAAGTAATGTGCCCCACATGTGACAAGAATAGGTGGACACATGCCAAGCACGCTCCTCCATGTGTTGGCCACACACCAACGCATGCCAAGCACACTCCCATACGTAACTCTTCAAGTAATACACCTCAGATGTGCCAAGAATAGGTAGACACATGTTAACATAGGCTGGACACACTCCATGTGGTGGCCACACACCAATACACCCAATGCAGATTCCTCTATTGATGAACACACACCAACACATGCCAATTGCTCAACTCATTTTTTAAATGGAAATGACAGACACTGAGGGTTAATGGTGAACAGGATTGGAGCAGCCAAAAAAACTGGCATTGTGGTCCTTTTTGCTTGGTCATGATGGGACCATATTAAATTTTTGCCCCCTTGCAACTAAATTGACTTTTTTATATGCTCACTTATTTTGGTTATTTTTTACATGAAAAAATATGAATGGAAAGGATTCACTTAGGCTTTGGGCTTCTGTTAAAAGATCAAACACTTCCCAACCTCCTAAAAGAGTGTTGATAACTCATCCTGCATCCCCCGGAATGGGTTACTGTGCTCAAGTTTAATTTTTACAAAACTTACAAATCATGAAACCCTGATTCAAAGCCAACAGTTCTGCTCCACTATCAGTAGTTGCAATTCCCAAGTCATTAGCTACAACAATATTGCTCTCTGAATCTCTTAAAATGCCTCCTCCAGCCTTTTCCATGATTTCCTTTAGCATCGCCATCAAATTTTAGGGTCACCATATCCTAGGGATTTCCGGACTTGTGAGGACCTTATAGAGTGGTTCCTTATTCCCTGCCTTCCAACTGTGGTTAAACTGGCATCCCATTCTAATAATCTAACATAATATTCCGCAGAGCTACTCTTCAAGTTGGGTAGTTGGGCAAATACATCTTACACCTGGCCCAAACGTAATATTTTGTAGAAGTGATCCTCTTCTATGTAGTTGAGGTCACTAATACATTGAAATCCCACTTGCACCTTGATTATAAACCAGCGTGCACACGTGTAACTTGAAAACAGAAGGAATGCATGGCATTTTCATTATAGTGGCTTCTAGTCTTCAATTTCAATCTAGATAATAATACTGACTGCTTGAAGCACATTCTACATGGATAATTTCTGGCAACCAGAGGGTGAGTTCATGTCAATTATCTTCATCCTCATGCATTGTGAGTTTGGGAACACTTGCAAATTTAATACCCATGTTGTAGTGTGTTTGTGTCTGTAAAAGACCAACTTTTGTTAATGGTAAAGAATAGTGAAAAGACAGTGAACAACCAAACTCATAAATGAAGATGATTGGTCCAAGATGCAGCACATCCTCACTTGCATTTTTGTGTACCGTAGTAAAAAACATACCAGAGACAAGTTCATTTCATTGTGCAGTGAACTGATTTCTGGCTATTGAAAGCACAAGCTACCTATTATTATGAGTCCAGATCTTATTACCATTTTTTTCCAGTCCACATTCGTGGAGATAATTTGAATTTGAAATTATCTAGCTTGTTATTGGTTCAGTTCTGAACTAAGCTGAAAAGGTCTTTTTTGCTTCTCATTGCTGAGAAAAAAACAAAACAAAACAAAACATTTGTCCACTTCATTGTTAATACATTGTGATTTTATGCTTTTTGACTAGATTTTTTAATGATTCATATAATCAGATTTTAACTGCACACTAAATGAAAATTTTCATTGTTTTCATGTTGATCAGGGCAGCAAGACTTGGCACGAAGTTAGAGTGGCTTGAAGATGGTGGTGTTAAAACAATTATGGGTCCAATTCCAGCAATAAAAGTTGATCGGTCAAGGGGCCGTAAGATCTGGTTCAATAGCATGGTGGCTGCTTTTACTGGCTGGAAAGATGCTCGAAATGATCCCGAGAAGGCGGTCACATTTGGAGATGGGACACCCTTGCCAACAGATGTCATCCTTGCTTGTCTCAGAATTTTAGACGAGGAAGCTGTTGCCATCCCTTGGCACAGAGGTGATGTTTTATTGTTGGATAACTTGGCCGTTCTGCATTCTCGACGCTCGTTTGAACCCCCTCGTCGGGTATTGGCTTCTCTTTGTAAATAGCTAGCTAAAACGGCTTTAGTTATTATTCTTCTCTATGTGCATATGAACAGAATTAATAGCAGAGCTGGCAAATAATTCACATGCAAATGTACCGAGTATGGTAATTTGCAAAGCTTCATGACATCCTTAATCGTGCAGTTAAAGTCATTTATCTTTCATGTTTTCACTGTTAAAGTTGTAGATATGGTAGAAATTCTCTCCCATTTGCGACTGGAGTAAGGTTCTTGTCTTACCTGACTGAGCTCTTGCACTTGGTTGAAAATATTATGGAAGTTTGCATGGACAAGATTTGACAGCATGATACAAAGGCACCCCAAGAAGAGTGATTTTGCACACTGATACAGGGCAAAGGTAATTCTGTAATGACCTGAGTAATGCCAAAGAACACAATATTATGGTGGGAAAAACATTATTAACTTATATTCACATTCCTTTGAAAAAATATTGCAGAACATAAAAATATCTATGAACCATGCAAACATGAAGCACATATTCTTGGAAAAACACAGTGGCAACTCTCGGCAACAAATATGAAGGCCCGCATGAACCAATCGATTTCAAGGAGATGACGAGTTGAACACTTCTAATTAGCGAATACAAGTCAAATCTTACAAGTCTTAGATGATGAGGATGTTTTTGAAATTGACAGTCAAATCTACCCAAGACATTGAACCGCATGACCACAGGCGAACTTAGAGGCACTTCTCTACAGTACATGTAACAAACTTCAAAAAAGTGGTAAATCTCCCTTTGAGAACTATAAAACTGAAAGAACAAACTTTTGTTGTGTTTATTATAAAAAAATGCTCTCCTTGCTTTCATTTAAAGCTCATATGCTATATTGACAATTGAAGATTTGTTCAAAACATTGGACAACTTAGGGCTTGGAAATAATTAATGATCTATAGACTTATAAATTGACCATAGGAGTTCAAACTTCTAAATGTATAACAACTCCTTTGCATTTTAGGGACGCCTCGCAATTAAACACTAGAATTCTCCCTTAAATAATTTTTATTAACTATAGATTCACATTTGACCATACAAAAGATCAATGCAATCCATTTATGGTATTAAGGTGCAACCAACAAAAGATACAAACCCCTTACAACTTTTGGTTTTTGGAGTGCCAGCATATCAATTCTTTTTATCACCATGTAACCACAAAACTTATGTTTATAAATGAAAATATTGTATAAAGTAATAAAAATATATTATATCTATATCTAAGGGCTAATTGTCATGCATGGCCTAAAATTTACTATAGAGAAAGCGAAGAAACTCTACTTACAATTTATATTGATTTTTCGAGAAGGCAAAATAGATCATGATATGTTATGGACATAACTAGTGGAAATCCAAGCATTCTCTAGTCAAAAGCATTCTTCATGATGATTTTGGTGGTAGATTTGCTTTGTACCAATACAATTATTCTTCTTAGACTTGATTTTGCTTTGATACATGTGGTCGTTCTAATACACACTTGAAAACGTGAGCTAAGTCCTGCTCACTTAGTGTGTCCTTGGAGGCGCAATGCCTAGGTTCAAAGCCCACGCTGTCACTTTGACTTGAACCTCTTTCGTCTAGGCTTACTCCTAGGGAAGCCAAGGGGGGTAGACCCTAATTACTATGTGAATTATTAGATAAATTATAGGAGTTAATTTTAGTTTGTTAAAGGTGAGGGGAAACTAGCCTATATGGCAAGCAACAATGCAAATGCAAATCTTTCAATGAGAGTCAAACCTTTCCCTAAGTCAACTATGACTAGTGCCTAAGGTTGGGCAAGGGGTCAATAGATTATACAAGAATTAAATACAACTAAACAAGATACAAACAATGCTATGGGATATAACAAGGAATTACGTTACAATTGAGATATACAAATTGAAATACCAGATAGTTTACAATGAACAAGATGAACTAGTTAATTACACAATATACATGAAAGAGATAGTTAGATAACTGAAACATTCAACTTACAAAATGAAATAATGAAATATATCATACACAAAACTTTGTGAAATGGAAATGATTATAGATAACGATTTTACAAATATACAAGGGAAATTAGATTATACACCAATCACATGAGACACCAAAATGTAGATATGCTTGAAATGTGAATCGTTTGAAATACCCAAATGTATGAAAAGTGAATTGTCTTAAATGTGATTCTAAAACTTGAAATGAAATACTTGCTTGAAAATGACTTGTTTGGAAAACAAATCACACCACCATAAGGTTGCTTGCAAAATGAAATTGAGATGTTATGTTGTGAGATTGCCTTGAAACATGTATTGCAAGCGTTATGAATGTAGTGTGTAGCTTAATTTTAATAGATTTTAAATGTCACTTTGATTAAGGGATCAAGTTTGATAGATTGAGTCCTAAACTATGTGACTACCCCAAAATCATTATTGTTTTGACCAAAAGGGAGAGTTGGGTGCTCAAGAAGTATGGCAACAAGGCCTACCCTAGCTCCGTAGGTCAAACCCAAAGTTTCAAGGTACTTCACCCGGAGGACGTCGAGTGTCGTGAGATTGTCCCTGAACTAGCACCTTGAGCTTATTTCCAAGTCTTTGATTTTATGGTGCAAAAACAATAATTGGTTGTGGATGCCTAATTACTACCTCCAACCTTTACCCTTTCTTGTCACCCAAGATCCAACTAAGTGGCAAGGGGAGAGAATACAGAGCAAACGTTGGGATTAAAAAAATTACTTGAGCAATGATTTTAAATTAAAACAAGCCTTCCGTTATTGCAAGGATGGCTTATGCCAATTTGCAAGATGGGACAAAACAAATGTATGTGAAATATTTTATTAGTTTGCCTTTAAACAATAATGAAATTAATTTATTGTTTTACGAAACAAGTGAAATTATGGTTGCCTCACAATTCCGGTCATGTGGAGGCACAATGTCTACTGTTTGACCAATGTGGGTATAAATAAAAAATTAAAATTAAATTGCTTGAAAGAATGAAAAGACTTGAAAGAAAAACTACTCCAACAATAGCACTAGTGGAGGCACAATGTCTACCGTATTGGCCAAGTTGGGTATTATGTAAAAAATAGAAGACTTTTGAAAATGAAAATGCAAACCCCACAACTATGGCACAAGTGGAGGCACAATGCCTACCTTTTTGGCCAAGTATGGGTGTAAAAGTGAAAAGCAATAAAGGGAAATCTTAACTATTACAATATTAGATTTTTATGTAAATTCACAAGAATGCCACCCAAGAGACTCTAAAGGGTGGCTTACAACTATATAGAAGATGTAGGAGGGAAGGGGACTTGATGTCCCAACCTAAAAATGTCATTTGGAGGCCTTTGGGGCTAAATCACTTGTAGCAACTCTCCTTTGATGCTAAAAATCTGCATAAAATATGTCAAATGATACTATCTTGTGTATGTTACAAAACCATGAAACTTGTTAAGTTTAGTTAACCCAATGATACGTAAACTTAAATGGAAAATTTGAGATTGATTTGAAACTTTTAGAACCTATTCCACATCACAACAATAAGTAAAAAAGAGAATGAGAAAGAAAAGAAATGTTAGATAAATCTTGGAAACTTTGAAATGATTAAAAGAGTTTGGCTTTCCACTCTAAAGCCACTCCCCCAATCCAATAGTGATTCCCCAAAGCTTGCATTTGCTACACAAGAAGAATAGAGGTGAGAGCATCCAAAGAAGCTTGCAAAATATTTTCCAAACTAACTAAGGAACTACCACAAAATCAATAGCAATACTACCACCAATAGCACCCAATACAAAATACTTTGCTTGAGTCTCTAAATACAAACTAGTGAAAGCAAAATGCAAAACAATGGAAATATATCACCTCACAAGAATAAGATGGATACACCAAGAAGACTCCCAATGCACACCATAGATTCTCCAAAGCTTTCTTTATTATCCGCCAAAATATCACCACAAATATTTGTAGCAAGATTCATACATGAGAGCATGAGAAAAAGAAGAAGATTTTTTTGTATAATAAACTTGCTATGAGAGGAGATGTTAAAATGAGGATAGGAGGCCTCAATTTATAGGAAAGGAGGAGGAGGGAACCCACTTGGATGGGCTCCAAGTGTCACCCATCCAAAGGAGGAGGGTCCCATCAAAGAGAGCAAGTGGGAGGATGAGGGGTGAGTTGGGAAGGGGGAAACCCCTTTCCCTATCATCTAAAAGTCAAGTGGGGTCAAATGGGGAACTTTTGCAAAGTATTGGGGGTCCCCATGGCTTATTCTAAGTTTTATGAGATATTGGGCAAAGAAGGACGGGGGGCGTGGGGGGGTGGGCTCTTCTAAGAGGAAGATGAATGTGGGTTGTGGGTTAGGCTAAGGAGGTTTTTCTAAGTTGGAAAATGTTTTCCCAACTTAGAAAAGGCTATTGGGACACTTTTCCCACACTCTCTCATGACTTTCATGACTTTTACAAAATTCGGCAATTTTAATTAAGCCAATTACAAGCTGATTTTTGACTGACTTTGACTCCTTATGGACAAAGACCGAGCAAAACTTGTCCAAATGAGCTAAGACTTGGTCCAAGGGTGTAGGAGTGTATGAACCATTTGATTTGAATACTCATACCCCTATACAAAATGCCCAAGGACCACTTTTTTACATTTTACATCGAAAATAATTAAAAATCCCCAGTTTGCGGGAATTTTAATTATAAAAAAAACTCCTATCAAAACTTAATGGAATTCCGCGAGACTCTAGAACATGTCTAACATGGTCATTTACAACATTCCTAGACCTTAATTACATAGGTCTCGTCCATTAGAACGTCTTTCACTACTTTGGAGAAATTATTGTGGGGAGTGAAAAACTCAAGGGAAATTAATGAGGCTGAAAAGCCCAATTAATAACCTAAAGATAAAAAACATTCAGTGAAAGGAACTCTCCTAATGAAGAAGTCCTAATGCAACTGACTTAAACTATGATCCATGTAGACCTATTACATTATTATCCCACACAGGGGAGCGGAAATTCCAATTACAACAAAACGCTGAAGGTCAAAACTGTCTTGTAGAACCAACAAGTCTTCAACTTGGTAGCACCATTAGGTGCATATCTTCATGGCACATGGAGTTGACCCCCTAGTTGAATAGGTGGTCAACAATACCAAATCGATGGTTCGACCCAACTTCTCTTTCTAGATCAACTTTACTACTTAAATCTAGGGCTCAATCTTGGAAGTTGAATTCTTCCATGGTTTATGGTATGTGTGTGTGTTCTTAACATCTTTGAAACTAACATTAGTGAATCTGGTCATAGACTTTCTTTATACCAAGATAATTAATTTTCTTAGACTTAGATTTTGCTTCATACAAAATCGATGGTTTGGCTCGATACAAAATCGATGGTTTGGCTCAACCTTGCTCTTAGGATCAACTCTACTACTTAAGTCTAGGGATCAATCTTGGAAGTTGAATCTTTCCATTGTTTAGGGTATGTGTGTCTGTCTTTGACATCTTCGACATTCGCATTAGCGAATATACTTTGAGAGACTCATATGCTAAAAAGAAAGAAAAAATTGCAAATGATATTGATACAATATGATTAAAAGTATCGAGCTTGAGTTCCTTGAGGTTATAAGCTTTTTACAGGAACACTTAGAGTTAAAAGGAATGAAATTACAACTACTAGCATGACCTATATGGGTTCTAAGCCCCTGTTACCTATTTCTATTTCTAAATTGAAATTCTACACTATCATGAAAAGTGTTATGATCCTCACTGAAATTGCTCAAACTCTCGCTAAGGGAAAGCCCTAATGCACAAGAAAGCTTGGGGGAAACTTCTAGGCAAGCCACCCATTGTCAACTTAGTGACCTTGCCTCTTCACTTTAAGGCTAGGGTTCCTAACTTGAGGGTATTCTTAGGGATCAAACTAAGTTGGATCGTTGAGTTGAGAAGGGGAGATTTGAGACTTGGTTTGACTAAGGGTTTGGCAAGATCAACACTATCCACTCTCAAGGGTAAGGCGCTTCTAAGTACGAGTGAAGAAAATGCCAAAATATCAATTATGAATGAGCTTATGAGATATTTGACTTAGACAACAATGCTCATTCAAAAGTGCTTAAAAACATGAAGTGTTTGTATTGCTCAAATTAGAATCATATAAGTGCCAAAATTATCAACAACAATGTGTGCCATCATTCACCGTTATTCATCATTTAAAACCATCACCATCATCCAAAGGTTGTATGCCCAAGAAAATTCATTGTCACCTTAGTGGTCTTGCCTCTTCACTTTAAGACTAGGGTTCCTAACTTAAGGAGTGTATTCTTAGGGGTCAAACTAAGTTTGATCGTTGAGTTGAGGAGGGGAGCTTCAAGACTTGGTTTCACTGAGGGTTTGGCAAGATCAACACTATCCAATCTCAAGGGTAAGGCACGTCTAGGTACGAGTGAAGAAAATGCCAAAATATCAATTATGAATGAGCTTATGAAATATTTGACTTAGACAACAATGCTCATTCAAAAGTGCTTAGAAACATGAAGTGTTTGTATTGTTCAAATTAGAATCATATAAGTGCCAAAATTATCAATAGCAATGTGCATCACTATTCACCATGTCATTCATCATTTAAAACCATCACCATCATCCAAAGATTGTATGCCCAAGAAAACCAATGAACTTGTAATTATGAGAACAAGGAAAGATTGTACAAACCACAAGTACGACAAGATTATATTGATCAATGAGTTATATTAACCAATGAAGAGAGGGCATATCTATGCTTAGTATATGAGACAAATATGCAATGAAGTGCTCTAAAGCATAGCAATATAACCAATCATAGACAAGCACATTTGTGAGCACATACCATTAGCATTAAATAAAACTTAAACTCTGCACTTTACACTATGAGTAGACCCTCAAACAATAACCAAATAGAGGATGACGTGTTGGTATTTTAGTGAGATTGTTGGACCTTTTCTTGCAGTGATTTATTCTTATGAGTGATTTAGAGCAAGGAAGCAATGAAACGTTGCAATGATGATGATGAAACAAGCAAGAAATTTCAACCCCTACCAAAATCAGTGCATTACCATCAGTGTTCAGAATTAGGGATTTGAAAACAAGAAAAAGATTAAGTTTAGACAAATCGTTCCACTCAACTCTTCATTGTTTTACATATCATGAGTGCATATACCATGATAATGATTTGATGTTGCATAACCTTTGTGAAGAATTATCTTATTAAGAGTTATACCACATGTTCAAGCAATTTAATTGAGGCATCCCACAAGAATAACCAAGATCATAGCATGCATTTTAAGGGTGCCTCAAATGTATTAGGTTTAGATCTTAAAGAGATGAACAATGAAACTAGATAAAAGAAACCCCTGTGTATGCTAATACCAAAAATGTTCTTTGAAGAGCAAATTAGCATGTGTGAGATCCAAGCATTAATAGATATACCATTCAAAAGTTCTTAGATCACAAGCAATCTAGATTAAAAGATGAAACAAAGAAAAGCCCTAGATTGCAAAGCAACAAAAAGGAAAAGACAAATTTTGGGGTTTTTTGTGGTTGAAAAGAAAGACTAGTGCCTAGGAAATGGCTATGGGGTCACTGCAATAGTTTAGGTGAGGCTTAGGGTTTAGAGATGAGGCAATGTTGAGGGCACCTAAAAAGGAGTGCCTCTCAAGTGTTACCTGGGGAAAATAGGGTTCTTCAAATTTTGATGGAGGAATTGGTCCACTGGGGAGCCTCTCCAAGTACTAGTAGGGTGATCTCAAAGCATGGCCATTTGCAAGAGGGAAGAGCCCCTAGATGTCATACCTCAATGCAAAGAACAAAATATTCAATCGACAAAGGGATCGAGGCAAGAATTATATACCTTAGTTGCCCCTCCAAGTGGAGCAAGATGCACTTTTTGGCCTTGTAGTGTCTTTGTCCTCGAGCAAACCTAAAACATACTCTATCCAAACCCTTGAAAAAATATTCTAAAGCATCACATAAAATAATATAGATACACAAGAACTTCTTAAGCAAGTTTTCTCATTAATCCCCAACAAATGAAAATGAGAGAGGCATCCTCCTTTTATAGCTAAGGATCCTCCTCAATACAATGTGCTAGCTCATAACCATGAGTAAAAACCATGGGAAAAGTACATCAAATGGGGACAAATAACCCTCAAAACCCTCCAATACAGGAGTGCCCCTTCAAAAATGGTCCAAATGTAACAATAATGGCCAAACATGTGGACTAAAGGGGCTAGAAGAAGTGTGCCCTCTCAATAAGTGTGCCAAATTTGTCAAAAAAATGAGTGAAGAACAAGTCAACAAGGGTCCAAGGACTAAGGTGCCCCTCCAACCAACTCTCGGGAGAAAGAAGTAACAACCTCCATGTGTGTGATGTCACCCCACACGCATGGGACGTCCAAGGTAGAATCCAATGTGATGGCATGTGCGGCCTCCTCAATAGGGGCTCTCCTCAAGTAAAGTAATGTAGTCAATGTAACATCATCATGTAGTCAACGTAACAGCTTGTAACCACCGTGACCTGTAACCACCTCCTAGGAGTCCTCCATGTTAAGATTTGGGTACCTTGGAAAGTGGTTCCCTTGTGGTTTTGGGCCTCTAACCACAAGAGGGAGATGTTTGTACCATTGTGCCATGTACTTTATGTCTAATTTCACTTTGACTTAGGAGATTTAAGTCAAAAGTGAAATTTGGTCATTTTAGCCTAAAGTGACTAATTATTCACTAAGTGAGTGAATGAGGGGACATAAAGTGAACTTAGGGAACTTAACCCAAAGTGGGTTTTGAGTTGAGATTATTTTGGAGAGATCTCAACCATTGATTAGGGATGGCTTGGGATGATCCTAGACATCCACATTTAGGCTTCCTTATGGATTGCTCAAGGAGGGCGCAAGGGGCAAAGAGAGGCTCATTCACTTGTATGTTCACCAAGAGAATTGGGAGAAGGGAAAGAGGATGGGAATGGAAGCATTGAGAGAGGGAAGCTTGGGCGCCTCCATCCATGGAGGAGCTATGGAGGCTTAGACCCTCATTATTTGTTGCTATTGGTTATTGCTTGGAGGAGGACGCACTTGTGGAGGAGGGCACACACCCATCTGAAAATAGGATTTCTTGTGCTATCTCAGGTTTGTCTGGTTCATGGTGGAGGCACACAACAGGTTGTTTGTGTGCAATGGATTCTTCATTGGGCCAAGGAGGAGGTATGGCGCATCACTTTAGTGGATAGAGCAACAAGGAGGAAGGGTGCACTTTCCTAGGCGCATTCTTCTTGGAACCTATGCTACAAGCTTGAGAGAAGCTTGCTATCTTACCAGGTTCTATTGTATTTTATTCCATGTTGTATTCACTACTTGAGATCATCATTATATATACTTTCATTCCAAACTGGTTTTCCCCGAGGGGTTTTATCCAGGGTCATGTTGACCAAAAATACCTATGTCCATTTTCATGCATGCTTAGATGTGTAGTTCAGCATTTTAGTGTTGTAAAGATCTAAAGGAGTGTTACTTGTTTTGAGTTATATTGCATGTGCTAACATTGGGTTACGAAAACACTTGCAAGGGCACCTCGAAGAACACTTAACCATCAAAACTTATGAGCAAAAAGTTACTTGATTGTTTGCTGCCATAAACAGCAGCAAAGGACAGTTTGGGAGCCAAACTTAGAGCCCAATTTCAGGTCAAGGACAGATCTGTTTGGGCAGCCTCATAGGACCTCAATTTTCTTCATGGTATCAGAGCCTTGTTGGCAAACACTTGCTGATTTCTAGAGCATTTTGTGGGCAGATTCTTAACAACTTGTTGGCAGATTTTTGGGACAACTAGTTGACAATTTTGTTGAACAACTTGTTGGCTAATTTGTCGGACAACTTGTAGGACTGTTGTGGACATAATGGACAACCTCTTTTCACACCTATGTTGACAGGAGTGAGGTTGATTTGGAAAACCTTTTTTCACACATGTTTTGTCAAGAGTGAGGTTGTAGTTTGACTGCCTCTTTTCACACCTGTGTTGACAAGAGTGAGGCAGTACTCTTTTGCAGTTGTAGTATCAATGTGAGTTCAGTGGACGGTTATGTCGGTATCTCGGATGAGGGAAAAGGATAGGCTAGTCGGAGCTAGAAAATGGTCCCCTTGGAAGACCAGGATCATTTTCATCTTGGAAGATCTTGAACTATGGGATATAATTCAAGCTCTCATGGTGATTCCTCCTGCACTTCCTCCATCACCATTGTTGGATGCTGATTTTAGGAAGAAGAACATCAAGGCAAAGAGGATTATTTGTGATGCAGTGAGGGACCACATCATACCCCACTTGACTGGGAAAGACTATGCCTTTGAGATATGGGTCTCATTGTGCAAGCTTTACCAAAGTCCCAATCGAAACCAAAAGATGGTTCTGCAGGACAAACTCAGAAGCATTCAGATGCTCAAGACAAAGTCAGTCACTTCATACCTTGGCAAATTCACTCAGATTCGAGACAAGTTGGCCACAGTCAGGGAGATTGTGGATCTTGACTTCTTGGTGAGAACAACTTTGAACAACTTTTCCAAACCTTGGAGTTTATTTGTACGAGGCATTGTAGCCCCGGGAGGTCATGCCTATCTAGGAGAAACTTTGGGACGACTTCGTACATGAGGAGTTGAGATGCAGCTCAGGATCTTCAGGACAACAATGTACTTCAAAGGGTGATGAGGAGCTTGCTCTGTGGACTAAGGGCAAGAATAAGACTAGCAGGGGCACTAGACAGGGTCCCAAGGGAGGGGCCAAACCACAACAAAGTGGCGATGGGAAAGATAGGGACATGAGCACAAAGAGATGCTTTTCTTGTGGAAAGATGGGTCACTATGCAGGACAGTGTCCCAAGAAGAAGAAGAAGCAAGATAGTATGGCAACGACAACAGAGGAGGAAGAGTTCGCTACTTAGTTTGCGAGGGAGTGTGATTTTGTCAGTTGTTGTTTGTTAGTTGATTCACCATCCAGCAGCAGGTGGGGAGAGAGAGTTGAGGAGGTCTCATTGACTTAGAATATTGATTCAGAGAGAGCTCAGACTCAACTTTTAAAGGCACCACATTCAGGGGTGACTAGTCCACTCGAGATAGCTTCCGTTTCAGAGTTGTCGAGCAGACAAAGGTTTGGTGCAGGGGCTTCAGAGCATCATAGATTGATGAGGAGGAGCAGGGAACCACGAAGGCTTGAGCCTCACTTGGCCTCACTTGGCTATTGAGACGAGCAGATTAGGTTCATATTCCACTTCAGGTGGAAGTCACTTGGTGAGAGGCCAAGTTGAGGATCTTGGTGAGATACTAAGATCCATATACTCTTGGTGAGATGCCAAGAGAGTGATCATTGGCGAGATGCCAGGAGGTAGAAATATTTGGTGAGATGCCAAGGTTGAGATCCTTGGTTTGATGCCAAGATCTAGGTGATCTTGGATAGGTGGAGATGCACTTCCATCTATAGATCACACAGGTTGAGCAGATCTATGTCAAAGACCACTTGTGATTATTAGGGTACAGCCATACTCACCAAGTATTTTCCAGCAGGCAACCATGCCCACTGCAAGGATGATATTGGGGGTGGGTGGCACTTTCCTCGATAAGAGGGAGTGTTGAGATTTGGGTACCTTGGAAAGTGGTCCCCTTGTGGTTTTGGGCCTCTAACCACACGAGGGAGATGTTTGTACCATTGTTCCATGTACTTTATGTCTAATTTCACTTTGACTTGGGAGATTTAAGTCAAAAGTGAAATTTCGTCATTTTAGCCTAAAGTGACTAATTATTCACTAAGTGGGTGAATGAGGGGACATAAGGTGAACTTAGGGAACTTAACCCAAAGTGGGTTTTGAGTTGAGATTCTTTTGAAGAGATCTCAACCATTGATTAGGGGTGGCTTGGGATGATCCTAGCCATCCACATTTAGGTTTCCTTATGGATTGTTCAAGGAGGGCGCAAGGGGCAAAGAGAGTCTCATTCACTTGTATGTTCACCAAGAGAATTGGGAGAAGGGCAAGAGGATGGGAATGGAAGCATTGAGAAAGGGAAGCTTGGGTGCCTCCATCCATGGAGGAGCTATGGAGGCTTAGACCCTCATTATTTGTTGCTATTGGTTATTGCTTGGAGGAGGGCGCACTTGTGGAGGAGGGCACACACTTGTTTGGCAATATGAAATATCCCTAATTCCGTAGATCGAAATATGTGCCTCAACTGCCTATTATTTGTTGTCGGAACTAATACACTTTGGGTTTCTGGATGCATTTAGTAATTCAGTTTTAACATGCGTAGTGATTTTGTATGTGGAACAGTTGTTTAACAATATATAATCAAGCATGCAATAGATAAAGAACACAAAAGAGCTGCAATCTATGTATTATGAAATAAGATTGAATACAATGTCACATGTAGTGAAATAAAATGAATCTCTTGGCTAGATCAGAAATAGATGGATCTTAGCCGGAATACAATAATGAAACTAAAACAATAATACATGGAACCATAAGAATGATGTTGGATCAATGGATGGGCGATATGAGTTGTTGCATGCTACGACAACTCACACGGCCAATGCTGCAAGTCCGAAATGTTCTCTCTGGTGGTTAAACTCCTTGGATCTGACTGGAATCTATCCCAAACAATGCACCCTAACCTCATACTCACTCTTAGTGTCTGTCAGACTAAAGATCGACCCTCTACTGATCTGTATTGACCCTGGATGGGATCCCCTAAAGGGTTGTGCCTCTACTATTGCCAACTGTTGCGCCCTAGTGATTCCACTGTCGAAATCTTATTGTATATATCTCAAACTTAGTGCCCCGGTATCCTCTGTAATGGGTCGGAAGGGTTTCCCTGGATATAATCTGATGGTCTCTCGGGAAACCTAAATATATCCTCGCCAATTGTTGCACCCTCACTGACTGGCTGATGCGCCCAAGAGGACCCTAAGTCGGAATTTGATGAGTAATAGCTCAAAAGATGCGCCCTGCCTTCCTCTCAACTGGGTCGGAAGGAAATCTATGAATTCTCCAGGGGCGGGACGAGCTAACCCTCCGAGTCTCCTAGCACTTGCGCCCTCCTCCTAATGAAGTGTGCACTAGTTGTATGAAGTTGTAAATTGTTGTTGCAAAGCGATGAAAGATCTGGATGATCTTCCCGGTGACTAGGGTGTGTCTCTCAACACCGAAATCAATCCACTGGTGTCTTTCTCCTGGAATCCACAATCTCCACTGATTCTCCTGAACCTGTTTAATATCCTCAAAGCTCAATTGTCAAATCATAAGATGCATAATAAGGAATTAGGTCGCTTTTCCTCCTCGTATGCTCTTCCAAAACCCTAATTCATTGTTGACCTCTATTCTTAGCTTTCTCACTTATGTGCCCCTCTATTTTTAGCTCAAATCATTTAAAGGGTTCTTTTACCCACTTTTCACTTAATGTCACTTTCAAATTATAAATTTCTCTAGTGAAATGGCATTAAATGACCATGTTTCCCCTGTTTCTCCCTCGCTATAGTCTAACGAGGATGTTTAGACTACTAAACCCTCCTCTCTGGAGCTCCTACTCGGAAAGGGACATTACAGTCCTCCCTTTCTGAGATTGCTTGTCCTCAAACAATACCAATCCAGGGTGCTTCAAAATCTACTCGCTCTCCCAAGTAGCATCCTCTATTAGAAGACCTCTCCATCTGACCAAACACTCCCTGATGACCCTGCTCCTCAACCTTTGTTCTCGAAACTCCAGTACCTCCTCAGGAACCCACTCCAACTGCCCCTCCTCATCCATCGGTGGAAGCTCCTCTAAAGTGTTGATGAATAGACTGTCTATGTCGTTGTGTCTACTATGTGGCAACCCGTGAAGTCTTAAGGTCTCTCTAAAGAACAACTCTACCACATGCACTGTGTTGTAGGTTTTGAAGAACCCTTGATGGCCCGCTAATGGAGAGTCGTGTACTACTGTCAAAATCTTCTTCTTGAGACCTGATCCTGGCACTACGTAGACTCGGTCTTTGTATAAGATGACGTCATCTATGAATCTGTACCCGTCGTCCTGTACCTGCCCATCCAATATATGACAAGCGAACTTGTTCTTGGAATATTCCACTAACAAGTGGGATTTTCAATCCGTTGAAATCTCCATCAAGGAATAGGCTATTGATCTCCTAGATAATGCATATGTTTCTTCCCCATGCCTTAGGATCCTCTCCATCCTCTTCATCGACACTGTCCTAGGTGCCCCTGTTGACATACCCCTCAACACAATCTTCTTCCCCTCACTGTCTTTGAATCCCATCTCAAGGGTTTGGTAGTTGGTAGAAATCTTACCCAAGGTGATCAACCATGGACTCCCAACACCACATCTGTGTAAGATAGGTCAACTACATAGAATGTATCTCTCATGGTGTAGTTACCTAACTTCGCCTCCAAATCTGGAACTCTGTCCAAACACCCCATTGTGTGGCCATCTGCTACTGCAACCTCAAACCTCTCAAACTCCTATGTTTGTAGTGCTCGCCTAGCTACATATGTAGGTTTCCCCACTATCTACCAAGGCAATGCCACGTTGTCCCTGAATAATCCCTTTGATCCTGAGGGTCTCATACTTAGGGACTCTAGAAAGGGTCGCTATGACTTCCTTTGTTGGTGCTCGCCTATTAACCTCTTTGCAAGGTTGTGAATTTACCGGTGGTTGTGCCCCTCTCGATGTTGGTGGTCTCCTTGAGGCTGCTCCTCCCCATGGAATGGCTCCTCCTCTGAGCTAGTGGAGTCATTGTCCTATGACTGACTACCATGTTCCTCCTCATCACTGTCTATTGCAACCTCAATGTAATGGATTTGTCCCTTGCCCATGCACCTATGGTCGGGGACCCATGGATCCTTGCAAGTGAAGCATAACTTCTTCCTCATAATATCACGTCTCGTAGCATCATCCAACTTATCCTTACCCGTCCACTCTCTCTAGAGTGGTTTCCTATCTTGGTCCTCCTGTGGCATAAAGGGTTTGGAAAAAAATTTGGTCTTTGGCACTAAGTCTGCTAAATCTCTAGTTCGCGGGATGGCATCTTGTAGTGTGTGAGGTATGTAAGCCTTCACCCATCCTCTCAAGGGTTCTGTGAGACCTCGTTGAATAGCATGATCAATCTGGGATCTGAAATATCTGTCACTGCCACAACTACCCTCTGAAAATATGTGATGAATGCCTATGTTGTGCCAATTTGTCTCAACTGGGCTAGATCCCTGAAATGGATCTTTGGATCCCTCCTGTCAAACCTGTCCATGAGCCTCTCTGTGAACTCCCTATAAGAAGTGATGTGACTACGACCCAACGTCACTAGTCCATGGTGCCACCACTCATGTGCCTCGCCCTCCAAATGTAAGGTGGTGAAACTAATGGCCTCATTTTATGTCATCTGGTTGAGCTTGTAGTACGTGTCCAGTTTTTGTACCCAAGCTTTGGTAGTGCATTTGAACGATCCGTCAAAAGAAGGTATAGTGAGTTTACCTACTTTTCGGATGAAATCTATGTTCTTCCCATGCAGATGTTGTTGTTGTCCTCCCCTCGGAGGATCTCTAGGACGGTTTTTGAGTCTGAGTCCACAATACTCAATCAAGGTCATATCATGATGGAACTTCGGTCCTAGTGCTGCATACTCTCTCATGTACTCTGCAATATCCTCTACCTTTGTAGTTTGTCTCTGTACTACTGGTTGTTGTACCGTTGTTGGAGGTGCCCTCTGAAAGCTAGGGAATAGTGATTTGGGGATCCTACTCGATGAAGTGTAGGTGCGAGTAGGTGAAATGGGTCTACTGCCTACCCCTGAGTTCCCATGTGCTGCATGCGGGGCATGGGGGCCTGGAATGCTCCCTGTAGTCAATCTATTGGCCATATGTGCCAAGGATTGAGTCATGGCATGTTGACTGATCACCAGATTGCTAATAACTTGCATGAAAGTTGCATATGGATCCATGGGTGCCTTGCCACTGCCCTCTGGCCTCTCATACATGTCTCCCATCATCCTCTTTGTCTCACGCTCTGCCCTTCTTTATGATTCCCTATGTGCCTCTTCCTCTTCCTCTGAACTCAGAGGAAAGGGGGGATAATCTGCCCTAGGTCTCCTCCTTTCCTTATGTCTGTTGTAAGTGACATATTCGTCACCTGCGTGCTCATGGCCCTCTGGGTCTACGTTCTCTATTGAACTCATCGAAACTTTAGTCATAGGCTGGCAGGACTAAAGCTCCGATACCATTTTAATATCCCTAATGATGTAGATCGGAATATGTGCCTCAACTGCCTATTATTTGTTGTCGGAACTGATACACTTTGGGTTTTTGGATGTGTTTAGTAATTCAGTTTTAACATGCATGGTGATTTTGCATGTGGAATAGTTGTTTAACAATATATAATCAATTATGCAATAGATAAAGAACACAAAAGAGATGCAATCTATGTATTATGAAATAAAACTAAATACGATGTCGCATGTGGTGAAATAAAAT
This sequence comes from Picea mariana, assembly GCA_032191745.1. Classification (NCBI taxonomy): domain Eukaryota; kingdom Viridiplantae; phylum Streptophyta; class Pinopsida; order Pinales; family Pinaceae; genus Picea; species Picea mariana. Next base: position 162,140 of record JASDQU010011845.1, on the reverse strand, counting down.
GAATCTCTCGGCTAGATCAGAGATAGATGGATCTTAGCTGGAATACAATAATGAAACTAAAACAATAATACCTGGAACCATAAGAATGATGCTGCATCAATGGATGAACAATATGAATTGTTGCATGCTACGACAACTCACACGACAATTGTTGCAAGTCCGGAATGTTCGCCCTGGTCGCTAAACTCCTCAGATCTGATTGGAATATATCCCAAATAGTGCGCCCTAACCTCATACACACTCCCAGTGTCTATCGAACTAAAGATAGGCCCTCTACTGATCTATATTGACCTCGAATAGGATCCCCTGGGGGTTGCGCCCCTACTGCTGCCAACCGTTGCACCCTAGTGATTTCACCGTCAGAATCTGGTTGTATATATCTCAAACTGAGCACCCTGGTATCCTTTGTAATGGGTCAGGAGGGTTTCTGGTGATCTCTCGGGAACCCTAAATGCATCCTCCCCAATTGTTGTGCCCTCAATGGATCACTAATGCGCCCAAGAGGACCCTTCGTTGAAATCTTACGAGTAATAGCTCAAAATATGTACCCTGCCTTCCTCTCAAGTGGGTCGGAAGGAAATCTATGAATTCTCCAGGGGCGAGACGAGCTAACCCTTAGAGTCTCCTAGCATTTGTGCCCTCCTCCCGATGAAGTGTGCACTAGTTGTATGAAGCTGTAAATTGTTGTTGCAAAGCGATGAAAGATCTTGATGATCTTCCTGGTGACTAGGGTGTGTCTCTCAACACCGAAATCAACCCACTAGTGTCTTCCTCCTGGAATCCACAATCTCCATTGATTCTCCTAAATCCGTGTAATCTCCTCAGAGCTTAACTTTCAAATCATAAGATGCCTAATGAGGAATTAGGTCACTTTTCCTCCTCATATACTCTTCCAAAACCCTAATTCATTGTTGACCTCTATTCTTAACTTTCTCACTTATGCACCCCTCTATTTTTAGCTCAAATCACTTAAAGGACACTTTTACCCATTTTTCACTTATTGTCACTCTCAAATTATAAAGTTTTCTAGTGAAATGACATTAAATTACCCTCTTTCCCCTGTTTTTCCCTGGCTATAGTCTAACGGGAATGTTTAGACTACTAAGCCCTCCTCTCTGGAGCTCCTACTCAGAAAGGGACAATACACAGTAGGAGTTTTTGTGCTATCTCAGATCTGTCGGGTTCATGGTGGAGGAGGCACACAACAGTTTGTTTGTCTATAAGGGGTTTTTCATTGGGCCAAGGAGGAGGTAGGTCACATCACTTCAGTGGATAGAGCAACAAGGAGGAAGGGCGCACTTTCCTAGGCACATTCTTCTTGGAACCTGTGCTACAAGMTTGAGAGAAGCTTGTTCTCTTACCATGTTCTATTGTATTGTATTCCTTGTTGTATTCACTACTTGAGATCATGATTATATATACTTTCATTCCAAACTGGTTTTTCCCCGGGGGGGGGGTTTACCCAGGGTCATGTTAACCAAAAATACTTGTGTACATTTTCATGCATGCTTAGATGTGTAGTTCAACATTATAGTGTTGTAAATATCTAGAGGAGTGTTACTTGTTTTGAGTTATATTGCATGTGTTAACATTGGGTTACGAAAACACTTGCAAGGGCACCTCAAAGAACACTTAACCATCAAAACTTATGAGCAAAAAGTTACTTGATTGTTTTCTTCCATAAACAGCAGCAAAGGACAGTTTGGGAGAAAAACTTAGAGCCCAATTTCAGGTCAAGGACAAATCTATTTGGGCAGCCTCATAGGACCTTAGTTTTCTTCACTCCAATGCACCAATAAACTCCCACATGTGGTCCAAGGAGGGAATAACAATGCATGTGTGAGTATAGCATCCAACTGAGGAAGGTGGACAACTCTAAGTGGTCCACATGGCAAGTGTGATGATGCAACATCCCTATCATGGCCTGATGCACTATCACCGATCCCAAAGAAATGATGTGTATGCCAGTGAGCACACGGATCCCAAGGTAGCATCATGGATCTCAATGTAGTGTCACAGATCTCGAGGCGTGGTATACGGATTCCAATGCAAGGTATCTAGTTGGAGTGATGAATATAGCTTCTTGGCAAGCCATTAGGTGATACACACCAAGTGATTTCTCTTAGCACAACATAACAATAAGGATTAGTTTTAATATTTCCCTAAGTTTTATCGAGGGGGAACAACATTAATTCCCTTATACATGTGACAAGTGTTAGGACAAGAAGTTTTCCCATGTCCTAAGGTGAAAGATAGGTAATGTGATCAATACTTATTAGGGGAAAGGAAAGACTTCATGTGACAAGCCTCAAAGTCATTTATATGCATAGGTCTTCTTATTTTATTCATCTAGCTTTCGTGAGCTAGGATTTTATACAATAGTTTTGAAGAGGGAGCTTTCAATATTGAGTTATTTGTCCTTGACACTGTTTCTTATTACCCCTTTTTGTCCTTCTATTTTTGTGTTCATTTTATTGAACAAGTCCCTTTTTCTATAGATATTCATAAACAAGCTAAGGACTAGGGGAATTGATTGTTAAGTACTTCAGATATGAATACAAAAACATATACAAGATATCCAAGAGAATATATATAATGCTCACACTTTATTAATATGAAACCCTTAGGGTAGAGCAACACCTTACAATTGATCCTTTTGAGGAAGGGATCCACTCCTTCTCACTTTCCTCTTCGAGGGGGAAACCTCCTAATGAGTGATGCTCAAAATACAATACTCTTCAATCATTCCCATTACATTGCTCATACCTCTTTATATAATACTAACTACCTCCTAAGAAGATTCTAGAGGAGGAACCTTCTAGTAGTCCTCTTACATCTCTACCATTATTCTCCTTGGGTACCTCCCTAGGAACCCCATATTATCTCTTTAGCTACACTACATTTCACCCTCTTTATAAAGTGTTGTCCTTAATGCTTGTGGTGAGGAAGTACAACCATATAGCAGGGTCTCATGGGTAAGTGTGGACCATAATGTTGAAGTGGGATAGAGAACCAAGGTTCCATGTAGAAGTGTTAGCCACCATGTTGAAGTAGTTCAAGCTCCATTATAAACTTGGGTCCCATTTCCAAGTGCTCATGTGAACTCCCCTCTGAAGATATTGGGACTCAATAGCCAGCGTAAAATAGTGCTCCAAATGTCTACATTGGTCATGTGGATCCAAATATATAAATCCATCCATATCCAAAAGATCATCCATATAACACACTAGTACGAGAGAGTGAACAAACTGAAAAATATTATTCACATAAGACTCTTGACTTCTTTCCCTGATGTTCTTTGCATAAGGTGGAGTGGAGTCATCAAATAGAAGATGAAAGTGGTTGTCATTTTAGAAATGACAACTATCCATATACCAGTCATCACAATCAGTCTCGAAATCATACCAAGCATATATTTCCTAATTATATTCCTTCGTGATTATCTCCAGAATATATCTCTTCTTCATTTTAGCTATGGTTTCTTGAATATTTCGAAAAAATGTTTTTATGATTGTAATATCTCGGAGGATTTGAGAGCAAATTTTTTCAGAGGTTGTAGTGCATGACATATCCATTGGAAGCACCACATATAATATACCGAAAAAATATCTAAAAATCCTCTATCTGATGGCACTCATCTGGCAACAATTTGAGCACCCTGTCAAAAGTTATGAGCTCTGCAGTCTTGCAACCATCACGAAAAAACCCTGAAATTATTGACTTTTAATCAACGATATCTTCAGTTCCGAAGCTCTGATTCGAATGATTTTTTTTTTAAATTCATTGATTTTGTGAGAGGAACTCGGATCTATAATTGGTTTGGGAAAATTCTATACCAATTTCTATAGAAACCCACAAAATCACAAGGTCGTCCTTGGAAAACCCCTAAAAAATGTTGATTATAAATCAGCGATATCTTGATCTCGAATTCCAATTTGAACGATTTTATTTAAAATTGGTTGTTTTCTTAGATGAATTCAGATATGCAACCAGTTTCTTCAAATTCTTCTTAGAAAGCTACAGGAATTGTTCTGATTGTCACAACCCTTCATTTATTCTTCTTTTGAAACCTGCAAAATAGAAAGAAAAAAAAATCCCCTTTTCCTGGTTGAAGAAAGTGGTTAAGTACTTCATATTTGAGTATAAAAATCCATACAAGATATTCAAGATAATATAGACTGCTTACACTTTATTAATATGAAACCCTTAGGGTAGGGTAATGTTAGAATATAGAAGATGGTGTGCTCGTTTTACCATTGACGATACCCTCGTCACCCAACCATAGGCCTAAGCCACCCTCCGAGCACCTTAACCTTGACTGAGAATTACTCTGGAAGCAAACCCTAGGCTAGATAGTCAAACAAGGTGTAGCGCATCTTCCTCCAAGGATAGCGCACCAACAATAGCTGATCAAATAGTCCAAACCCTATCCAAGAGATAGTCCAAGCTCATACTGAAAACTAGTTGCTGTTGCAGCTGCAGCTGGAGCTCTCCTCCACATGTGTGCACCAAACTAGGAACTGCAGTGCGCACCAAACTGGGAACTGCAATTCTGAGATGTTGTCAAATGAGAACTGGCGCCCTGTATTTATACTGGTTCTGTCAGATTTGTTGGGGTTGACTTCTCCTTCTGATATGTGTCTGTTCAGTATATTATTATTATTTCTGGCCGACTTCTTCTCTTGGAGGCTAATAACCTAATATAAATTATCTTCTTGAGCCGACAAGACTTCTAGGGTTATTAGTCAACTTGTTAGGGTTTCTCTTACTTCCCGGAGTCTTCTATTCTTATTAGGTTCACACGTGGAGGTAAATACCTCCTGTAGCTACCATAATATCAACACTCCCTCCTAGCTAGGGAGGTTTTATAGGTAATGGTCTTTGAGCACAAAAACATACCATTTACCTGGTAGCATCAACATAGTTGTCTAGACTATCTCATGGCTAGATCATGAGCATCACCATCGCCATCAGTTGCATCATCTCTCGAAACCATACTTCATCTGAGTAATCAGACATGATGCTGGATAAGTCACTCACGCCATAGAGTGATACAAGAGCCACTCTTATAATCTAGAGGAGTAAATGCTCTGAACCAATTTCCGTCTGGAAAATCTTTGTTCATCATTCGTCTGGATGGTGATTATTTTCAATAAAATGTTGATAGTCTTCAAGGCAGTTAGAACAGAAATAGAACACAACTGTGTCTATCCATAGTAGAACATGACTACAATCCAGTGGTTCACTACCACACCAAGTAACACACAAGTACCTGATCAGCAACGTATGGTTGTGAACAGTGGAACATATCCACCACAGTTGTCCTCATCTACTGTTATACAGTCTTCATAACAAACATCTGATAGCAACCTGCATAGAAACAATGTTATGATATAAACTGAATTATTTGGGCCAATATTTCACTCACATCTGTGAGCTCTGAAAGAATATCTGCCTCACGAACAGTGGAACATATCCACCACAGTAGTATATCTCTATTGTTTGGAGATAGGTAGTCTCCATAACAATCATCTGATGCCATCCTGCACATAAAATATTGTTAAAAATAAACTGAATCATCTGGGCCAATATTTCACTCACGTTTGTGAAATTTGAAAGAATATTTGCCCTCATCAGCAATGGGTTATCTGCCCTATTCTTCTCAAACAAGGAAGAAGGATTGTTTCTGATTTCTGAGCATGCACCATTCCTCACCCTGGGCCATTCTTCCTACACTAATCAAAGTGCACCTTGGACAGAATGTATAAACCCTAAGGAATGTCTGAGTCTGGACCATTCCTCACCCTAGGCCATTCCTCCTACATTAATCAAAGTGTGCCCTGGAGAGAATGTATAAACCCTAAGGAATGTTTGTCCTGTACCATTCCCCACCCTGGGCCATTCCTCCTACACTAATCAAAGTGCGCCCTGGAGAGAATGTATAACCCTAAGGAATGTCTATCCTTGATTATTGAGCCTGGACTATTCCCCACCCTGGGCCATTCCTCCTACACTAATCAAAGTGCACCCTGGAGAGAATGTATAAACCCTAAGGAATGACTGTCCAGACCATTTCCTCCATTAACCACAAGAGGAAAAGATTGTCTTGCATCAACCTCCAAATGGACCATTTCTCATGTTAACCACAATGAGAAATCGTTATCCGGGAAGGCGGGCCAGTCTTCTTGAGTAACCCTCAAGAAGAGAGACTGCCCTAGACTACTCCCCATGTTAACCACAACGGGAAGTCGTTGTCCATGATACATCAACAATCAGACTACCTCCTATGTTAACCACAATGGGAATTCATTGTCCGTTAGAAATCTCAATCCACTTTCCGAACAGGAAAGCATCTGTCCAAGATGGACTATTTTTCAAATTTAAAGATGAATGTCTTCAATAATGTTTTCAGTGCTCCCTCCTAACTTGGAGAGTCATTTCTTCATTTTTCAATAAGAAGTAAGTTGTTTCCACGAGCTCCAACTTGAGTACGCAAACTCTTTCATATTAGATAGAAGCTTTACCAAAATGTCTGCTTATTTGCTCATCTATGGAGATATGTATTGGAGAATCATTTTCTCCTTTCTAGGCTTCGTCATGGATAATGTAATGCTTGATTTCAAATGTACTTTAGTCTGGAACACTATGAAGGATTCATGTAGATCTTAACAATAGAGTATATCATAGTTGGAAAATTGGAACATCTCTGTGTGGCACTTCTTCTGTCATCATGAGATCTGATCTACTGAGTAGTCATCTTTATAGGAAATCTTCACCACGCTTATGTTGTGCACTGGAGGTTCTCCACTAAGTTATCTTCTTCTTATCTGCATACATGAGTCTCTTTCTGGTATGCCTCAAAGTCTTTAGATTGCTTTTCATATGCTCTTTATTCAATTTCTCTAGAGAACATTCTTTGCATTCATCTGATGTAGAACTCCAACTCATGGATGTTGCGGATGATATAATGACTCATGTAGAGATAAGTCTGGTTTACTGGAACAAGTAATCATCATAGTCTTCTCCCTCCATCTGGGAGAACCTCTAGTTCTAGGTCTCGCAATGCTTTCATTCATAAGTCTTCCATACACTGTTCTTTATCACGACTTTCAGTTCTTCTGCTTGATTGCTTTTAGTGAGTTCATATCAGGCTGGTAATCTTGTGATTCTTGATACAATGACTGGTTGTTCTGGTTTCTCTTTCTTTCTTGGAATCTCCATGTTCTTCTTCATGTTTTTCTTTAGCTCTTGAGTTCATGGAGTTTCTTATAGATTCCATGCCCTAGAGATTCCACTTCTTCCTTTCATCATAGGATCATGGATCTGGATGAACAACCAAGAATACTTTAAGGCTTCTCTTCGAAGAAGTCTTCTTCTGCGGTTGAACTGAACACGTACTGTCTTTTCATGGCTGCTACCATGGATATATATTTCATCATCTTCAATGGATCATAGCTCCCTCCTAACCCTTGCTTCATGTAAGAGTGCATATAATCGGCTCCCTCCGTCTGACAGAGTCCATGCTTCCATCTGCATCCTTATTGTCTTCTGCAATATATAATTGTCTCTCTTGTCTAACAGAGTCCACGCTTCTGTCTTGTTGTCTTCTACAAAACGTCATAAGTCTTTTTCTATTTTTCTCTTGATTGTTGACTTCTTTCTGTCTTTGATTCTTCTGAGCCTCTTCATGATTGATTCGGATTTTCTTGCAATAGCTTCCACATGATTTGTATTTCATTCTTTCATGTGTATTATCTAATGATATTTGTTTTCATCTTGTTTGTTCTTCCATAGGTATAGTTCTTCTTGGAACACATTATCTTCCAAGAGATAGATATACAAGATATGTACAGAGACGATGCAAATAGGATATGTACAAGAAATAAGAAGAGTGTTTTTACCTTTTAGAAGAAGAAGTCTCTTCCATCCTGCTTAATTTTCTTTGTAGGTTCCTTTTCTTTGGAAATCGATGCTTCATGTTTCTCCTTCCTTTTCTTTAGCTCAGGACATTGATTCTTGTAGTGACCATACTTTTGACAGTTGAAGCATTGCACTTATGAAATGTCTTTCTCTTGATTTGGCTTCCTCCTTGAACCAAACTTCCCTTTGTTCTTGAAGTTCTTGAATCTTGTTGTGAAGGCTTGATCATCGTACTTCTTTTGGGGTTTCTCTTTTGCATTGATCCTTGATTCTTCTTGAGCACAGCAAGTCCAAAGTTCTTCAAATGTCGGGTACTCCTTTCTTGTGTTCATGCTTGTGGAAAATGCATCCCATGTCTTGGGAAGACCATTGAGTACTATGTTCACCAATTCCTTCTCTGAAGTGATTTCTTCAATAGCTTGTAGTTGATCTCTTAACTAGGAGATTCTTACAAAGTATGATGTTATGATGTCATCATCATTCATCTTCATGTTACGGAGCTCATTCTTCAGACTCATAACTTGTCCAATGTTTCTAACTGAGAAGAGATTTGTTAGGGCATCGTACATCTTCTTCGATGAGTCAATATGGGAGATGTAGGGTATCAAGTGGTCTTTTATGGAATCCACTATGATACTCATGGCATTGATGTCAACATCTTTGAACTTCTTCATAGCTGCAACGTTCTGTGGTTGCTTCTCTTCTCCTTCTTCAAACTCTGGCTTCACGATCTTTCCTTTCACAATATCCAACACTTTATTCTTAGCAAGGATGAGTTCAATCCTTGTCTTCCACGCTCTGAAGTTAGAGGCGCCATCTAACTTGTTCTCAGACTTCATAGAGTTAGTCATGGCTACTTGACTTGGTCAAACCCTAGATTTGAATAGAAATTCAATCTTCACGTCTTGGCTTGCTGAGAGTATCAGGAGATGCACTAGGCTAGAACACACTGATCTGTCCGGAGATTAGGTCAATCTCTTCACTTAAGGTTCTTCAACAAGAGGTTTAGAGTTTCTGCAACTGCTCCTGCTAGTAACCCTAGCGACAGTGTCTTGGGAGTTGCTTATGCTAGTAACCCTAGCGACAGTTCCTCAACGAGCTCAATATCCTAGCGGCTATGTTTCCTTCCAACGTTTAGACTGAATGAAGGAGGTGTGGGCCCATAACCTGTTAGAATATAGAAGATGGTGTGCTCATTTTACCATTGACGATACCCTCGTCACCCAACCATAGGCCTAAGCCACCCTCCGAGCACCTTAACCTTGATTGAGAATTACTCCGGAAGCAAACCCTAGGCTAGATAGCCAAACAAGGTGTATCGCATCTTCCTCCAAGGATAGCGCACCAACAATAGTTGATCAGATAGTCCAAACCCTAGCCAAGAGATAGTCCAAGCTCATACTGAAAACTAGCTGCAACTGCAGCTCTCCTCCACATGTGCGCACCAAACTAGGAACTGCAATTCTGAGATGTTGTCAAATGAGAATTGGCGCCCTGTATTTATACTGGTTCTGCCAGATTTGTTGGGGCGGACTTCTCCTTCTGGATATGTGTCTGTTCAGTATATAATTACTATTTCTGGTCGACTTCTTCTCTTGGAGGCTAATAACCTAATATAAATTATCTTCTTGAGCCGACAAGACTTCTAGGGTTATTAACCAACTTGTTAGGGTTTCTCTTGCTTCCCGGAGTCTTCTATTCTTGTCAGGTTCACATGTGGAGGTAAATACCTCCCGCAGCTACCATAATATCAATAGGTAACACCTTACAATTGATCCTTTTAAGGAAGGGATCCACTCTTGTTCACTTGCCTCTTTGAGGGGGAAACCTCCTAATGAGATATGCTCCAAATACAATACTCTTTAACCATGCCCATTACATTTCTCATATCTCCTTATATAGTACTAACTACCTCCTAAGAACATTCTAGAGGAGGAACCTTATAGTAAGCCCTATTACATTTATTGTGCTCACACTAGGCCTTATTTACTAAAATTGGCCTCCATGCATAACAATACATCTCTATATTATTCCCCTTGGGTACCTCTCTAGGTATCTCATATTATCCCCCTAGCTACAATACCTTTGGAACCTTCTAGTTAGCCCTCTTACATTTATTGTGTTTACAATGGACCTTATTTACTAAAAGTGGCCTCTATACATAACAATACATCTCTACTACTATTCCCCTTGGGTACCTCCCTAGGTACCCCATATTATCTCCCTAGTTACACTACTATTCATCTAGCTTTCATAAACTAGGATTTTATACAATAGTCTTGAAGAGGGAGCTTTCAATATTGAGTTACCTATCCTTGGCGCTATTTCTTACTACCCCCTTTTGTCCTTTTCCTTTTTGTTCATTCTATTGAACAAGTCATTTTTTCTTTAGTTATTCATAGACAATTTAGGGACTAGGGGTATTGTCCTCATAGCAAGTTGGCATTGCTCAAGATTTTATATTTTTGTCTTTTGACTTTATTGCTCTTCACCTCTAGCCTTTATTTGGCTTTATTAACTCACGCTTTCTTCATTAGACCTTTCTGTTAACATTTGATAAGTCATACATGATCATGATATATTTTTTATGGATGGAATGAAATGGAACAAGGAAAGTGGAAAGTGTCTAGCATAGTTAGAAGGTGGAAAACACTACCTTGGCTAGTTACCCAATAGTACAAATTGACCTGAGAAATGACAACACTTCTAAAGGAAAAATATGGTCCCCCAAGGTATGACGAGGCAAATAATAAAACTATGCATGTTATTAAGGTTATGCATAGTTTTATTAAGGCTAATGTAATCATTTCTTTCATCATAAGAGTGGGTCAACCCGTTGACTTTACTAGTAAACTTATTGAGGAACAAGTGTTGTGAAGGCAGGTCTTTACTAGTAAACTGTGAACTACAAGGAAATGGTTGAACTCCCATGCTTTTCTTGGTCAATGGTAGGGAAGAAAAACAATTCAAAGATAAGCAAGGAGGATGAGGACACTCATAGGTCAAGGGTAATATTTTTAAGGCATAAGGTAAGGAATTCTCCATATCGAAGACAACCCTTTCATGTAGAAGGGGGAAAATCACTTCATGTTCCTCAAGACTTGGACTAATTTTTCATCAAGACTTTCTACGTTAAATTATATATTATGTCCAAGTTCATCAATCAAATCTTCACCCTCATAATCAGTATTGTTACTGCCCAAATTTTACGTGATGATGAAATCCCTTGGTGGGTAACATCTGGCTCATACTCTGGGACATGCACTCTAATACTAGAGTGTATGAGAACTCCAGAATCTCTCGCAGACATGTGATCTACACATCATCTAACTTTACAAAGGCATCAATAGGGTGAATCTACCACCTTGGTGAGAAAATACTACTTCACAGAAATCATTTTTTTCACTAAGTCTAAGCATGGAAATAAAGCATGAGAACATATGCAAGAAAATTATTCCAAGGAAAATCAAATGCATCAAGCAACCAAGCAATGCATGAAAGGAAACACACAAATGAGGGAAAGCAAATGGATAGAAAACAAACATGCATCCTACACTATTGCTTAAGGAGCTTATTCTTTCCTACCCTACTAGCTAATTGAGAGATGTGGTTGCTAAGTGAAATCAAAGATTCAATGCAACCACTTGAAGAGCTCATCAATATCTTGAATCTTCCCCCTATGCTCGTTTATTAGTCAAAACAAGGATACATTAAGCACTAAGCAGGTATTGAGCAAAATTTTGGTCACTCAAGTTTGGGACCAAGGTAAGGTCATATCTATGAAGTGCAAGGCTCAAACTATACCAAGGTTTTTTCATACCTCCACAAACCTTCATCCAAATATCAACAAGGTTGATGTAATCATTTATTTCATCATAAGAGTGGGTCAACCCATTGAATTTACTACTAAACTCATTGAGGAATAAGTGTTGTGAAGGTATCTCCGGTGGGGATATACAAGGAAATGGTTGATTTGCCATGCTTTTCTTGGTCAAGGGTATGGAAGAGAAATAAGTTATAGATAAGCAAGCAGGATGAGGACACTCATAGTTCAAGGGAAATCTTTTTAATGCATAAGGTAAGGAATTATCCATATATAAGACAACCCTTTCATACTTAACCCTTTCATGTAGAGGGGGGGAAATCACTTCATGTTCCTCAAGACTTGGACTAGTGGATTTTTCATCAGGACTTCCTAAGTTAAATTCTATATTATGTCCAAGTTCATCAATCAAATCTTCACCCTCATAGTTAGTGTTGTTACCGCCCAAATTGTATGTGACGATGAAATCCCTAATCTGCAAGGTACAGTTCAAGGGAAACCTCTAGGAAGGCCACAATTGTCACCTCGACAACCCGTCCTCTACTGCTTTAGGCCAGTTCTCCTTTGGCTCAAGGGGGTTATTCCCTATTAGGATTACTATGATGAAGCAATGAAGAACAAGGTGACTTTGAGAGTGGCCTTAGTAAAACAAGGTTTGGATTTTTTAGGGTTTTTAGAATAAGTAATGGAAGGATATTAAGATCGGTGCCAAATCCAACTAGGGCAATAGAGTCAAGTTGAATCATGTGGAAAATGAAATCAAGGAGAAACCCTCCAAGGATTTGGCTTATTTTCTTGAAGGATTATGGTTTAAGACTGGCACCACGAGGTTGAAGCAAAAAAAACTATGTCAAAATTGAATAGTTAACAATGAAAAATTGGAGTCACTTGACAAGATTGTTTTTACTATTTGTCAAAAAACAGGGAAAATACCAATCAAGATTCATGTTTTTACCCAATAACGATGCTCATATCGATGTACCTAGACACTACTATGATGCAAATAACACACCTAAGATGCAAATAGCATGCCTAAGATGACTCTGTGGGTGTTTTTTACAAACAAATTGACATCAAAATACATTAATATGACACTAAATAAAGGTTTTCATCGTTATGCTTGTTTCTAAGATGATGCCTTACAAAGCATGAACCAAATTAGATGACGTAAAAATGGTGCAAATTTAATGGAAACCTCGATCTCACCCATTGCATCTTCTTTTTATTCACCCATACTTCAATTTTTTCATGGAAAAAGGCATTTGAAGACAACGTTGTCGATGATGGTACAAGATCACATTGCAATAGTGCCCCAATAATTAACCAAATCAATAACAGGAAGTAGAAACTTGTGCCCCATAATTAACCAATTAAGGGTCAACACAAGAAAAACTAAAAGTAGTGATAACAAACAAGTATTGTATAAAGAAGCTCCAAGAAACCCTTCTCAAAAACATGTTTGTTGAGGAGCTTAACTTTATGCTAACAACTACCTTGGTTACAATGTGCTCTCAAATTTATCAAGGTGGGTTGATTCTAAAAGTAGCCAAGTTTCTAACCCTCTAGATGGAATAGAGGAGTGCTTTGATTTATATTTGAGCAATCAATCAAACTTGATGCTAACGGTTGGATTTGTCTTTTCATATCACAGTATAGTTGATTATAGAAAATACTCTTGATCTTCTATACTACTTGAAGTTCATGTTCAAACTATGATGCTAACAGTTGGATTTGTCTTTTCATATCACATTATAGTTTATTATAGAAAATACTCTTGATCTTCTATACTACTTGAAGTTCATGTTCAAACTAAACGTTGAACTAAAAGATCTCCAACCATCTTGTCCATAGTATCTTTACCCAAGCGCACTTCCAAAAGATGTGAGAAACTATCATTAATATGACCATAAATTAAACAACTTAGTGAGCTTCTATTATTCCAACATTCACAAAGTTTAGTATAGAGAAAGGCTCAGTGGACAAAGAACTAACATGTATTTGTTCTCCCTCGGTTTGGAATACTTCCACTCCACTAATTTCCACTCAACAACAAACTTAGTCATTCTATTGTTATGCAACCTAAATCTCTACTAGTATGGCTAATGGTCTCATAAATTCTATATAATATTAATACACAATTATTTTTCACAATTAAAAATCTACTATGTACTCATCCTAATGGGGATGAATAAATAGGCCTACAATCCTCCACCCTTCATATTTATCCATGCATGACCCATGCAAAATAATTTATTTTTACTTTTTAATAGAATGTTTTTTGGTAAAAGGAATTTATGTTAAATAAATAAATAAAGATAATTGTATGTTAATTGGGTTTCTTTGGTTGGTGAAAGTGAGGTGTCGTTAATGTCATTAGAATGTAAGTTTTTTTAATAACTTATTTTTCCCTCATATATTGTTTGTACGTATGCTTACGTTTATAGTTGAAACTAAGTATAAGTTTTGAATAACTTCAATAAAATTACTAATCTCTCACACATTTAATCATAAATAATCACATTTTAAAACACTGTGACATCCAAAAACAATATTAACTTTATAATATATGAGAAAAAATGTTTTATAGGATATAAAGGCTTAAAAATCATATTATTATTTTAATTGAATTACTTTTATACATGAAATGGAAAAAAACAAAACATAAAAAACATAAACTTGGTACACAGCATTTCAAAACAATACCTATCAATGTAACTATTTGAAAATAATGCTCATAAACAAAACAAATGTAAGTAAATTTGGTATTTGAGAAAACTTGATTATTTGAAAACAATGCTCATAAACAAAAACAAATATAAATCTGGTATTTGAGAATACTTCAAAACAAAAGATGACCAACCATATATAACAGTGTGACCTAAATAAGGGATAGCAACGCCGTCCACTTCCTAACCATGGCAACCACCTATTTCGAAGTTGCCTTTGCTTAATCACTAACCGTGCACTTATTGATCTTGACAAAGAAGGAAAAAGGTTATAACATTAAACTATTTTATCTAATTAAAAATATCTATATAATTTTAATCAATTAAAATTAATATTGATATAAAATTAATATTCATCATGATGTTATTATTTATATTTGAAAACATAGTTTAGTTATTAACCCAAATTTATTTACTTTGAATTATCAAAGTTGTTTGTTTTAAGTAAATTATATATATAATTGTTAATGTTGTAAATTTAAAATTAAAACATTCTTAACAAATATTTAAAAGATTTATTCAATTAACAAGTGATATAACAACAAAGTTGTATCTTTTTTGTTTCTAAATTAACATAGAAATTGACATCGAAAATAAATATAAATAATTTAAAGAAATTATAGACATGGGTTTTCATAAGAGGTTGCCTACTATTGGGCTTCATTTTGTCGAGGCCATGGGATGTTGATACTAAACATTTAATCTTTGTTGAGATTGGTTGTTGTTATATCCTTCACTTGTGAATCATCCCACCCCATGGTATTGTTAGCGTGTAAGAGACAATAACCAATGTTAGAGGAATCAGAACAAGAGTCGAACACATGGGATTATGCAGCATGGTAAAACAAAATATTCATAAGATATTATCTTCTAAATCCTCCTTTCAGTGAGTTGTAATGAATAAATGTATTTAACTTTCCATATGACACTATGCCTATTATCAATGGAGGCCTATTGGACTATAGCAATGTGAAAACCTCAACAAGGACTAAAAAAGTTAAATAATTATATTTGCATGATGCCTCTCTTATGCATTTAATTTTTTTGGTTTCTTGTTATGCTTCCACCACCTTCAAGTGTAGCTTATCTACATACGTGTTAAGCCCCATACAAAGCCTCATGTTTTGTATAAAGCCCCTTATTAAGCCCTAGATATTGAATTATTACATTTCTAGAGTTATATTTGTATGTCGGCTAGAATCCTTTATTGCACCCTATCATTACAATTGTACCCTTTCTCTTTTATATATATATATATATATATATATATAACAAGGAGACTTAGTCTTAGGATCATATTATCACATCTCATGTTGTATTATGAATTGGATATATCGTAAAAAGAGGTTTACCACTTGAAGTGGATTGTATTTCATTGACTTTTCATCATTTTTAAGATGTGGGATCATAACATTTGGTATCAAAGCATCAGTCTTGGGGCTTTGCTTCTTCAAGCAAGTCATCTTAGAATTTTCGCAATAACTTTTTTCTAAGATGATTCAAACAACAAAACTTGCAGGTTATTTATAATACATATCAAGGTATCTCTGGTAAAACTTTCAACTTCTGGTTCATTATACTTTCAGATATACCCTATGGAAGATAGGGTTTTTGACTAGTCCTATAACTAGACTCAAACAAGTTTTCCGAGTAAAAAAATCATATCTTCTTCAATGATGATCCAAATTATGTGAGACCTATTGCATTTGAAAGAGGAAAGTCCATAGTATTTTTGGTAGAAATTTCAGAATTAAGTGTTAAATATTGGACACAGGCCATTATGTGCAAGTTCGCTCTCCTGGAAAGGCCAAAATTCAACAAGGTGTGGAAAGTTACCCTAACTTTCACTTGGCACATTCAATTTTGGTCAGACCTGTGGCATTGCAGAGAAGACATTTCAAAGTACCACATGCAAAAATTTCAGACTCAGAAGGGCTGGAATTTTAGAAATACATCAAAAGAAAGGTCGGTCATGAGGACAAACTCCAAATTAAGGGCTTAAAAGGTATGTAACTTACAATTGGCATGGTTTTTTATTGGAAGATATATTTTTGGTGATTCAAAACTTGTAATAAAGAGGAAAAATAGGAGAATTATTATTTTCTCACATGGCTCCAAAGGATCCTCCAAAATTTACTTCATGAGCTAAACCTCCAAAAAGCTCAACCATGACTCAAGGTGAAATCGACGAGATTTATCGCCCAATGGAAAAGAGGATAACTAAAAATAGGGAACAAATGGAACATAAGATGTATGAAACTATGAAAAGAAATATGGATGAAATGGAAAACAATATGGATAAGAAGATGAATGAGAATAAAAATGAGATGATAAGAAATATGGACGAAATGGAAAATAAAATAGATAAGAAGATGGATGACATGAAAAATAAGATGGATGGCATGACAAATAATATGGATGAAAATAAACAAAAATTTGAAACATTTCTTGTCTTCCATGATGTTTCATGTCTGGATGATAGACTCTATAAAGGAGATATCAAAATGCAAGGAACTCAAGAAAATAAAGGTAGTATTATGGTTGAAAAACCTGGCAATAATAAGCAATTTTCTAGTGGATTTAACTCTAATAGTAGAGTTAATTACGGTGGGGGTCCTAAATTCAACTTTCCCAAGATTGAATTAAAGAATTTTGATGCAACAAAGGTCTTTACCTGGGTGAACCAAATAGAGAAATATTTTGAACTGCATAATATTATGGATGATAAGAAAATGATTCACATAGCAACCTTGAACTTTGAGATAAAACCATATGAATGGTATCAATGGGTAGTTAAAAGGAAGCCCCCTCTTTATCATTATACTTTATACTTTAGACTTATTTACAAGAGACTTAGAAGCACAATATGGGAAAGTATGGGAACATGACTACTTCAATCAATTAACAAGAATCAAACATTTAGGTGATATTGAAGATTATAATTCAAAATTCTAGGTATTGGCCCTAGGGGTGGATGACATAAGTGATGAACAATTGTTGGAGGCTTACATGGGTGGATTAAAAAAATACATCAAACATGAGATTTTCTTAAGACATCCTACAAATATTATGGAATCTATGCAATATGCTCGTCATATTCAAGCCAAAAATAAGGTCACAGACAAATCTACCATTGGAGCATACACAACAAGCATAGATCATTGTGGGGTTCATAAGACAAGCATACATCAACTGACAAGGTTGACACCTCAGCAAATGGATGAAAGAATAGAAAAGGGACTATGCTTCAATTGTGACAACAAGTACAGTAAGATGCATAAATGTGTTGATGATTACAACTGCATGAGACATCCTCCGGGAAACTGACCTGAGAGAGAGCCCATGAGTTGGGTGTGCCCATGAGATGGGTGTGTGATTCCTATCTGAGACAAAAATATAATGTTGTGTTGGCCTCCTCTGTGCAGAGAGTTGAGATGATACTCCAGATGATTCTCTTGTGTAACACAGTGAGAAAGAAGATCTGTTGAGTTGGACGTGCATGTGGTTGAGCACAGGTGAATGTGTGGAAAACCCCATGAGTTGGGTGCATCGATCTGAGATAGAGATGAAACGATGTATTATCCTCCTCTGAGAATAGAGTTGAGATGATTTGATACTCCAAATGATTCTTGTTTGTAACGCAGTGAGAAAGAAGATCTGTTGAGTTGGACGTGCCTATGGCTGAGCACAGGTGAACGTGATCCTAGTGGTTGACCACTAGTGAGTGTGGTTCTCCTGTGAGACACAGTGAGATAGAAATGTGAACATCCATGTGGTTGAGCATAGATGGATGTGCCCCTAGTGGTTGAACACTAGTGGGTTTATGAGATCCCTTGCTATATTGTTCAAGATTCATACTTACTTGTAACCCTATTTTTAATGTAAAGGGTACAGGTCGGCCCCACCATAATGTAAAAGATAATTAATATGGTAATTATTAATTATATTCTAAGTTATTGAGGTCGACCTTGTTGTGCCAGTAGACACTATTGTTGGCAGGTTCAGTCTAATATAAGTAAAGGTAAATTCCTCATTGAAGAATCATATCACAAGTGTGAGTTTGGAAATTTCAGCAAACACTTGTTCTTAGGAAAAGTGCGCACCTCTCTTGGGCACTAGTCTTCTAGGGTTTGTGAGCACCCTTTTGTGTGCTAGTCTTTTATGGTGGTGGAGGTCTTTCTCTTGAAGAATATAACAAAGGATTGGCTGGGTTTTCTTCCCTTGTTGAGAAGGGTTTCCCAGGATACTTCTTGTGTACTTGTGCATGGTGTTTCTTCTTGTGATCTTGGTTGTTGCAACAAATTGGTTTTTAAGTAAAATGTTAAAAATGGAATGAACTTCATGCTTAAGCCTAACCTATTGAAAAATCAACATGGTATCAGAGCATAGGTCTTGAAGAACCCCTGCACAAGCATTTAAAAATAAGTCATCCTTCTATTATGTGGTTCCGTACGACCTCTAGGGCTTGTTGCAATTTCGTACGACCCTCCTTTTTTGGAGTGTTTCAGCCCCTAAAACTTGGACATTGAGGCAAATTTTTGCATAGGTGAGTACGGCCTTCTCCAGCGCATCTCCAGAGACTCTCAGAGTGAAATTCTAAGCATTTTGAATTTTTGGCCCTAGGGTTTCACAATTTTCTGCAGAATTTTGGCTTTAGGGTTTCTGCAGCTCATTGAATGAGCCTTTTCAGCTCACTGATATTCCTATAACATTCTTAAGTCTTATTGTTGGCAGTCATAAGCCCAGTAAAACCTAAAAGTGATAGCCTAGCCTAGCCATTAGGTTTTTTAAGTCCAGTTGGCGAGAGTTTGTGAAGAAATATGAAAATATGAAGATTAGAGCTTTAGTGGAAGATAGGCTTGATGGATCAAGAAACTTCGACTCCTGGAAGTCAAGGCTTCAGGTCACCCTTGAAGAAGATGACCTTTTGAGTGTGATACTAAAGACTTTACCAGAAACAACTACCGATGAAGAGAAGGAAATAAGAAGGGAAGAAGATGTCAAGGCAAGGAAAATAATCATCTACTCAGTAAGAGATCACCTCCTACCTCATATTTCTAACCTGAAGACAGCTTATGAAATGTATGAAGCATTGAAAGATATGTTTGAAACTGACAACACCCTCAAATCCCTTACCTTAAAGGGTCAACTTCAAAGTACCAAGATGACAAAAGGTGATACAGTTGCTACCTTATTTATGAAGATATCAGAGATTAAAGATCAGCTAGGTGCCATTGGAGAAATCATGTCCGACAGAGAACTTGTCTCATCCACTCTCAACAATATTCCAAAACACTGGGAACCTTTTCTTCAAAGAATCAGTGGAAGAGAAAAATTACCAACTTTTGATCGTCTAAGGACAGTTTGTACTCAAGAAGAACTTAGACTTAAAAATAGAGCAGTGGAAGACTCCCCTGATGACAACCATGCTCTTGCACTTCATACAAAGAAAGGAGGAAGATTCAAAAGAAGCTTTAGAAAAACATCCAGAGATGAGAAGACTCTATCAGCTTCAGGTCATAATTAGAGAAGAGATGTTTCAAAGATTCAGTGCTTCAGGTGTGACAAATATGGACACTATGCAAGAAATTGTCCAACCAGGAAGAAAGGAAGACAATATGCTTCCACTGCTGACATTGATCCAGACCCACCTCAAAAGGATGAAGATAAGAGAGATGAGAATTACTTCCTCTAAACCAAATACAGAATTAAGCATGACTGCAAACCCAGGTAAATTGTTTGATCATTAAACTTACAGTTGATTGCATTCTTAATAAGTGAAGGGTATTATCTCTAGTATGGGAGCCCTCGTGACTTGGACCATTATCACTGGTACGGGAGTCCAAACCTTATTGATTGATTATTATGCTGGTTAGTAGAGCACCTGAAGACATAAAAGATCTAGCAAAAAAGTAAAAGAAGACATCCATCCTTCAGACTCATAGGGAGTCAAATAAAATGAGAAGGAAGATACATTATCTTCTCCCTTATAGCAAGTTCAAAGGAAAACAATTATTGATCCAGTTGCTCCAGTTGATATTCCCACAGACTTTGAAATAGGCCATAGAAGGCCTGCCTAGGCTCGACAAACTCTGTAGGAGGCAGAGGAACATACACAAGCCCCTCAAGGCAAATCCTGAGAGAGAAAACTAGATTTTTCAAGCTACCCTTCATCCATGAGCCACTTCATTGATTCTAAGCCTTCTTGTCATGAAGAAGGGACAAGAGGACATGTATGGAAAGATGCCATGATAGAAGAATACTAGTATATCTTAAAGAATGATGATATATTGTTCTGAGAACATAAGGGAAGTTTGTGGTGACTTCCAAGTAGATCTATAAGATCAAGCATGAAGCTAATGGAAATGTCAAGAAATACGAAGCAAGATCTATAGCCAGAAGATTCCCACAAATAGAGGGAGTTGTCTATGATGAGACACTTGATCCAGTAAGCCCAATACACTTCCATTCGTACTACCATCCATGAGTTGGAAACTACATCAGATGGATGGATTCTTGATGAGTTTGGGTTTTAGCAAGAGTGTTGTTGATCCAAACCTATATTATTACATTTTCGGTGACGAGAGCCTGATTTTGATGACTTATTCAAGAAGTCGTATTGTTGGATACGAGAAAGCTTTGACTCCTGATTTCGAAATGAAGGATCTGGGTATGATGCACTACTTCTTGGGACAAGAAGTATGACAGAGGACTGATGAGATTTTTCCTGAGTTAAGGAAAATATATAGTGGAGATATTAAAGAATTTTAGTATGACTAAATGCAAATCCATACCTACACCGATGGTGATGGATTTGAAGAAAATGAATGATGATGATTCAGATGAGACTAATCTGCAACTGATTAGATCATTGATGTATCTAGTTAACACCATACCTGATATATTCTATGCAGCTAATATGCTTAGTCAATCCATGAGTCAGTCGAGACAGACTCACTGGATAGTAGTAAAGCATGTATTGAGATATATACGAGACACAGTTAGATATGGCCTGAGATATGCCTCTAGTGTGAACTTGAGTTTGCAGGAATATGCCGATACAGATTGGGCAGAGAGTACAGTGGACCGGAAGAGCACATCCAATTGTTTTTCTACCTTGGATTTTGCCTAGTACAGCAGGAAACAAAGCTCTGTGGCCTTGAGTACCACAGAAGCAGAGTATATAGCATTGAGTGTGCAAAGCAGTGTGGCTTCAAAAGCTTCTAACAGATTTACTTGATCACGAGATGGTTTCTATGATTATAACCAAAGTTGTGTGAATCTCTTTGAGAACCCTGTGTTTTATGATAGATTGAAACACGTTGAGATAAAATATCATTATATCAAAGACATAGTGGAGAGTAAAGTAGTACATGTGCAATACCTTCCTACACATGAGAAGATTGCAGATATATTCACCAAATTGTTTGCCAAAATGAAGTTCGAGTATTTTAGTGAGAGACCTGGCTTGGTGAAGATTTACCCCTTAACTAAGAGGGAGTGTTGATGATTACAGCCAAGATGAAGTTCGAGTGCTTCCATGAGAGACTTGGCCTGGTGGAGAATGTCTCCCTAGTTGAGAGGGAGTGTTGATGATTACAGTTGCGTGAGACATCCTCCAAGACACAGACCTGAGAGAGAGCCCATGAGTTGGGTGTGCCCATGAGATGTGTGTGTGATTCCTATCTGAGACAGAAATGGAACGTTGTGTTGGCCTCCTCTGTGCAGATAGTTGATATGATACTCCATATGATTCTCCTGTGTAACACAGTGAGAAAGAAGATATGTTGAGTTTGACGTGCCTGTGGCTGAGCACATGTGAACATGTGGAAAATCCCATGAGTTGGGTGCATCGTTCTGAGAAATAGATGAAATGATGTATTATCCTCCTCTTAGTAGAGAGTTGAGATGATGTGATACTCTAGATGATTCTCCTGTGTAACGCAGTGAGAAAGAAGATCTGTTGAGTTGGAGGTGCCTGTGGCTGAGCATAGGTGAATGTGATCCTAGTGGTTGAGCAATAATGAGTGTGGTTCTCCTGTGAGACACAATGAGATAGAGATGTGGACATCCCTGTGGCTGAGAACAGATGGATGTGCCCCTAGTGGTTGATCACTAGTGCGTGTATGAGATCCCTTGCTATATTGTTCAAGAGTCATACTTACATGTAACCCTATTTGTGATGTAAAGGGTACAGGTCGGCCCCACCATAATGTAAAAGATAATTAATATGGTAATTATTAATTATATTGTAATTTATTGAGGTTGGCCCTGTTGTGCCAATAGACACTATTGTTGGCAGGTTCAATCTAATATAAGTAAAGGTAAATTCCCCATTGAGGAATCATATCACAAGTGTGAGTTTGGAAATTTCAGCAAACACTTGTTCTTGGGAAAAGTGTGCACCTCTCTTGGGCGCTACACTTCTAGGGTTTGTGAGCACCCTTTTGTGTGCTAGTCTTTTATGGTGGTGGAGGTATTTCTCTTGAAGAATAGATCAAAGGATTGGTTGGGTTCTTCCCTTGTTGAGAAGGGTTTCCCATGATACTTCTAGTGTACTTGTGCATGGTGTTTCTTCTTGTGATCTTGGTTGCTACAACAAATTGGTTATGGTTTAAGTAAAATGCTAAAAATGGAATGAACTTCATGCTTGAGCCCAGCCTATTGAAAAATCAACAAAATGCAATGAGAAGAAAGTATTCTACATAGACAATGAAGAGGAAGAAGATCAAGAATTGGAACCATCTCAAGGTCTAGAGCTAGAAGAGAATACTCCAATGATATCTTGTCATGCATTGGCCATCATCGGTACTCCACAAACCCTCAAGATACAAGGATACATCAAAAAGAAAAGGGTGACATTGTTGATTGATTCTGGTTGTACCCATAACTTCATCAATTACAAATTAGCAAAAGTTCTCAATTGCTTTGTATATCTAGCACCAAAGTTTCAAGTAATGATTGCAAATGGAGGTACCATAAATTTTTCTAGGAAGTGCCATAGTATTAAGCTCACTATGGGGGAGTATTTATTGGATAGTCCCATGATTGCCATCAAAATGGGTGGTGTTGATGTTGTATTAAGAGTCCAATGGTTACAATCATTGGGAATAGTGGCCCTTAATTTTCAAGATCTTTTCATGATATTTTCCTCATAAGGCAAGGAAATTGAGTTTATAGGTATCCAAGGGAAACCCTCTAAAGTGATAAGCTCTAACAACATGAAAAAATTACTTAAAAAGGGACATGATGGTGTAATTTCACAATTGTGCTCAGTAGATGTTCAAACATCTATAGCCTCTGCTCCAATGGATCTCCAAAAAGTTATCAACAATCATTTCAAGTTAATTGGAGAGATGCCTAAGGGTCTTCCACCTGCTCTAGATCATGACCATGTTATTCATTTACAACCAGAAAGTGTAAATCCAATATTCCATGTTTCTTTCTTAAAAAATATAATCAGTGACAAGATCCTAGTGCAAACTATTTTATCAAAAATTAATGGAGAAGAGGAAATTTAGAAATTATTGAGTACCCCTTCAAATGGAAGAACCTACCAGTGGAAGATGTGACATGGAAAGATGATTTATTCATGCAAATACAACCAAGGTTGTCAAGTGTTGAGGACAACACATGTTTGAAGGGGAGGGGCATGTTAAGCCCTAGACAAAACCCCATACATAGTCCCATGTTATGTATAAAACCCCTTGTTGAGCCCTAGATATTGAATTATTACATTTCTCGTCTTATATTTGTATGTCGGCTAGAACTCTTCATTGCACTCTTTCATTACAATTGTACCCTTTGTCTCCTATATATATAACAAGAATACTTATTCTTAGGATCATATTATCACATCTCATATTATAAAAGGATGTTTCCCCCTCGAAGTGGATTGTAATTCATTGACTTTTTATCATTTTTAAGGCATTGGATCATAACATTACGTAACATGTCTTCCACTTGGAGGTGTCATAGCTCCTAGATTATCTAGGTAAAATATTATTGACTTGTATCCATGCATGCAGAAAAAAATCTTATGCAACAAATAAATCCAAGTAGCACTTGGTTGGGATGATGAACATTAAATGAGCAAAGAGAAAATTCTAAAACAAAAAAACATGATAATTGACTTGTCACTGCAAGGCACTTGGTATTTTGTATTATTAGGGTTTCCATGTCCAGAGGGGGATATCGACAAGGAGATCATTATATTTTGTTTATACTTTGTAATTGAAGGCAGACTTGCTCCCAGGTGAGAAGACCTTGCAATATATTTAAAACCAATAAGAAGCATGTTAAAATGACATATAATACAATTCACGACTTTCAACAATACCTCGCCATATTCTAGTGTACTGATATTCCCAATGGAAAATTATTCAGACATATGAATCTACAAAGGCACATATAGTCACATGCATATATACAACTACACACAGATATTCAAATATAGATATTATTCTTCTACTACTCTTCAGATAGTAGTATATATGATTTTGTTGCAACAAGCCACATTGTGTGTCACTAATACATACTATGGGTTATGTACAACATGCATGTGTTGGACATTGCAAGAAATAAAAGACAAATCCAATATTTACACTACATGTCCCATTTATTATAGATTAGATTGAGGCCATATTTACAATCTATGACCCATTTACTAGAGATTGGATTGAGGCCATATTTTGATTCACTAGAGAGATGCAATAGTTTTTTAAACGTCATAAGTATTTTTCCTCTAACGTTAACGTGGTGTGGATTTTTTTGGAAATAGAATAGTTTTTACAATTTGTAGAAGCATTTTCCCTCTACTATCAATGAAGCGTGAAAATTATATGTAAATTTGTGCTAAATTTTATACTTGAATTTTAATGGAGCACCTCACAATGTTCTTATTATAAATATTTTTCTATCAATTAGACAACATATTCATATATACAACATTAACATCTTCTTTGAAGAGAGTGAAAGAAAGATATGGGCTATGCCATGCTAATTTGTAGAGACGATTTTGGATAGCTATTACTCACTAATGCTAGATAGGACTAAACATACTATGGGTGGGGTTGAGTGTTGAGGAAATCCATCATTGCTACTTGTTGTTGAAGTTACATGCATCGTCCTACAATTCCACTATCCTAAGAAAATAAGTGAGACATAATTTTATTTTATTTTTTTATTTTTTTAAAACTTTCTTAGCCTAGGCCTTCTAAATTGACTACCAACATTCAACCCTGATTTATTTAAAAAAATGTATTGTAGGACCCAAATGAGCAATCTATGATGTTATATTTTGAGACCATGTGATAGATTGAACTCAATAGGATAGCTTCAGAAAATCCATTGAAATTCTTGAAGACTTCATTTTTGAAGGGAAATTGCATATAATAGCTTTTAGAATCCAGGCTAAAAGCAAAATATCATCTTCTATAAAATGAAGAAGATATTAAGATATTGTATAGACTGAGTTTTGAACATAGTCGAGGAAGAAAACGAGGTGAGAATGTTTCATTGAAAACAAATTTACATTCAATTTATTTCTACTAGATTCTATCTTCCTTGCTAATATGGTCTATGGTTTCATGGAGAGCCATGTTTTGATAATATTGCATAGGTAGAATCTAAGATGGTGATTCTAATTATGATCTTGCTAAGGAGGATTCAAATGCATTTCTCTGTGAAAAACTCAAGTAGATCCTTGAAGGCATGCTCTTGTCCTGCATTAATCACCTAGTCAAGTTCTTGTTGCACAAGGAAGTTGTTAGGGCTCTTGAGATAAATCAAAACAATGTTGAAAATTCCAATGCAAGTAACGATGAGGTGATCAACCAAAAAATCTAGTTAAGGCGAACCATGATTAATCATTTGTGAGGATTAGGATACAATGCAAGCATTTGCAAGTCAAGGTGGTGGGCACATGGCAAAGCTCTTGAACTACATTACCAACTATTGGAAGAGCTAAGGTTACAAAGCATCAGATGATGAACCTAGTGATGAGTCTCATTATTGTACATTCTAAAGGGTCATCTTTGACATATTTTTCCACCACAAAATGACTTAATGTTTGTTTTTGACCATATTTAATAGTCAGTCGTGGGTATTTTGTATGTTGCTTAATGAATGTATGATTGAGGTGGACTTTTTATGTATAATATAATTTTTTGCACTAATGTTTTTGGAAAAAGACATGTGTTCCACCAACTAGGTCGAATTGTAGGAGTCAAGGGTGCCAACCTCCTATAAACAAGGGATTGTGTCCCCTCGAGTGAGCTGCCAGTCAAAAATTTAGGGAAATTCTCTACACCTACCTCCAAGAGCACTCCTTGTGCATTTATGACCACTTATGATCAACGACAGTTCGAAAATACATATGTAAAAGGTTGATATCCCTCATTTACTCATCACTTTCCTTGATTTAGGAAGGGAGGTCAAAATCTCTAGTTATATATAGGCCTCTAGTCTAAGAGAGAGGATATAGCGAATTTTTGGAGAAGCATTGTATGGAGATGTTTTGCAAGACTTTTTGTTGAAGACTAAGAACTTTGATGTTCCTAATGTATTGCTGATATTTATGAAATAAAATGGTTTTTCCTTCAGTCCATTAAAGTTTCTTTTAGGTTCCTTGTGCTTCTTGGGTAAGGCCCATCCAAGAGGGCTCAAGGACCCTTTTTATTATTTCTGTAGTTTTCATGCATATTAGTTAGTGCTTAGATAGTGTTTTATTTTCTATTGAAGTTAGATTTAACTTTGCATGATAATTTTCCATTTCTGTTAAGATTTCAACTGACTAGCCAGTTGTACCAACATCCTGTAGAAATGTTCAAGAACCTTTTGGAGCATTCGTAAGTGCCTCCCAAGGCTAAGAACCATATATTCACTTCATTTATTTTATAGTCTAGCTTTGTCAATGCTTTTAAAGACTTGCACTACCTTTGCAGACTTCATTTTGCTTCATGTAGGAGTATCTTGTAGAAACTGTGCAAATCCTGTAGAAATGCACAGTTCCTGTAGAAATCTCTTGTAGGTTTGTTTTAACTTCATATTTTGACTTAGTTTGATCTTGTTTTCCTGAAAGCATCAAAAAAAAATAAAAAGAACATTTATAATGATAATGATCAAGGGGTTAGATTGCTTTGTTCATGCATTAATGTAGTTTCATTTCCATTACAGTTTTTCTGTCATAATTTACAACTTTTACTTCTATCACAGTTATTTGTCATAATTTCATATTAGATTCATCTTTTGCTTCAGTTTAACTTTCCTGATTCATTAATCTTTGATGCAGTAGAATAAGTTCTTTTCATGCACTTTAGATTAGTTGTATTTTTAAGTTGGTGTGCTTCCTTCAAAGCAATTAGTTCAGAACTGCTTTCTGTCATTTGATTTCCTGCACATTTCCAGCCTTTGATCATTTTCAACCCTCTACTACCGACAATTGCATACTGCACATATATTTC
This sequence comes from Picea mariana, assembly GCA_032191745.1. Taxonomy (NCBI): domain Eukaryota; kingdom Viridiplantae; phylum Streptophyta; class Pinopsida; order Pinales; family Pinaceae; genus Picea; species Picea mariana. The sequence continues at coordinate 134,208 of JASDQU010011845.1, read as the reverse complement.
ATATCAACTCTTAAGTTTGTACGAACCCCAGGTTGACAAGTAAAGTAGGAGACCATGGGTACACTAAATAATTGTTGTTATTCCTAGGACCATCATTTTTTGGCGTCGTTGTTAGGGAGGTCTTAAAGTTTGCATGTCCTTTTCTTTTTATTTGTTTTCTTTTGTGTGACTTGGAGGAGTAAAAGGGATACCTCAATCACAAGGACAACCTCACTATGGAGTTTCTATAGTATAACTTCCCAAGTGCTTTCACTTCATGTGAGTAGTGATAGCTCTTTGTCACACTTTCTTTTTGCATTAAAAAAAAAACAATATATATATATATATATATATATATATATATATATATATATATNATATTCAATAAGTATATCAAGGAAGAATGTATTAGAAGACCAAGGAGAAGAAGGAAAGATACTCCAACCATAAATGTTGTAGGACAACTAGCTGACCTTATGTTTCGGAAGTTAATTGTACCTAAATACTTGGATCCAGAGATTCCTTTAGTAAGTGTCCATATTAACAACACCCTCGTACAAAATACTATTATTTTTCTAGTAGCTCCAATCAATGTTATGAATAGAGATATTGTTGGATCCGCCTTTGTTTTTTCTAGCCCGTCTCAAATTTCATGTCTTAATGCTCGAAATCGAAAGATGGTTTTCGTATTTTTCGTCTGTGGTTTCAAAATTTCTGAAGTCTTATCACGCAGTAGCCATGATTATTGTACTCTCGAGGTGAGTTCTAATTTTCGGCAAAAAAAATTCCCCCTTTTGTTCTACCTCGGGATTTCACATGTTGGATACTATAGATCACGTAGTTCACAAGTCCCGAGCAACGAAACAGTGAAATCACTTTAAAATTTTACATCAGGTCAGTAACGGGAGTAAAGTTTTCCTAAATCACGATTGAACATCATCGGGATTTCACGCCTCGGCGTTCACTAAATCCAAAACTCTCATTATCGTATCCCCGATAGCCGAAACCACGAGGTCCGTATGTTAGTAACCCGTGTCAAAGTTAAAGGAAAAAACTGAGCCATGGTTAAATTATGTCGGCAATTCGCCACTCGGCGTGTTCTCTTTTAAAAAACTATATTGTCTAAGCCTGAGTCGCGAAGTCGCGATAAAGATACGAACGTAATTAATTAAACACTTAATCCGAGTTTATCTTCCCTTTTAATTAAAACATATTATCAAGATCTCGCGGTTTCGCAGCTCGGCATGCAGAATTCCCGGAAACTTACCTTCGAAGCTCTGAGTAGCGATATGGCGAATATAAATAATTACTCAATTAATTAAGTGCCTAATCACAATTGCATTTTTATTAACCGAAATCAATAATCGCAATATCGGGTGTTAGAGGTTCAAAGGGTTAAAGCAAAAATTCCCGATACAACGAGTACCGAAAGATTAATTAACTTCGGTAAAACCGGATTAATTAAGCCAAATCAATATCTTCCATGTTTTGATGCTTGCACAGTTTACGAAGCACTCTAAATCCTTCCTTACGCCAACTGACATTTCGAACCGCCAAAATTTATGGCATTAATTGGAAATAAGGCGAATCGACATATAAAGATTGGGTTTTTATGGCTAAATTTATTTCTAAACATGATTTGACAGATCTCTTCTAAAAAGTACCAAGTTTTCGAATATATATAGAACTGTTATTCATTATAAAAAATGCATTTCTATATTACGCAGAGCAAACTTTCTCAGCGAGCTAACTTCTGTATGTATACGTATTTTTATCGCAGAAGAGCTAAAGCAGGATCTCAAGTCATGGCCCCGCGAAAAGCATCCAAAGCCAGTGTTCAGGTTTCAGGACAAGGTTTGGACAACGTCGTTGATACTTCACCTTGAAGTGTCAACTCAGTCCCAAACTGGTCATTCGTTTCTGATGTTCTGCGGGCCGAATTAGTGGATTATTCTAATGATTCCAGCGACAATGAAAAAGACGACATAACCACCAAGTATAAGATCGTCATTCAATCGGGAATGCATAAAGTAGCAGCCAGGCCACGACTACTGCCATATTATGATATGGTCTGATGGGCATTAGACCATGTGGACATACCAACCAGAACCATCATGAATGAGTAGAAGGTCACCATCGGGACTTTCAGGCCTGAACATCTGCAAGCCATGTATAAGTTGCCCACAACATCCGACTTTACATATGGTGTCGAATTCTTGGACGAGTTCAAACAGAAGGAATGTGTGCAGTATGATAAAACCATGTCTAGCTTAATAAAAGATTGGGTTTCGCACCCTGCGAAGTTCAGGGCAGACAACCATGGTATATATTCAATAGCTTCCTTAGAACCGCAGTACAAGTATGTAGCTATGATGACATGCAAATTATACGGGAGAGAGGACACCTCACATTTCTTTCTTCAATGGGTGCCTCTAATATTTCGAGTCATCGAAGGTTGTTCCTTCGACTGGGTGAAAATGTTGTCCGATAGCTTGACCAGTCGGGTTACGGAGTATCGGGTGCAGAAAGAGAGCGGAAAAATTTCTTCATTTTTTATGTCTGCATACATTATGGACGTCGTGTGCTTTCTAACACCATTTCCCTTAATGAGCTGGAGTTGGACTCCAGCAGAGGACTAGCCTATCCACGTCTATCATGCGAAATTATGGGAAAACAAAGCAGCAGATTTCGTGTACGAAATCTTCAACTGGGTGATGGTGCCTCTGCATGTCACTATTTTCGGTCACCCGCCACCCAGGATCTCAGACAGTATAGTGACAAATTTGAGCAGCATAGCTGACTGGTATGTACAAGCTGAATTCTCATATCTCAGATTTTTCGGGGCTTATGTTCCCCCGCATGCATTGCCATTATTCATTCCCGACAAGCTGGCTTGTCGTGAGGTTGCTAGACAAACAGTAATCGGTGGCATAAGCAAGGAGCTTAAGGGATACTCGAAGAAGGTATGGCAACCTTTTCCTGTTCATTTAAATTCATATTCTTTATTAGATTTCGAGCATGCTAAAGCTAAGGCAGCAACCCTGGAAGACCTAAAGTTGGTCCTTATTGAATACAAGAAGCACGATCCGCAAAGGGTCGTGGGCAATCATTTGGCCAGTTGCGGGCTCAAGAGATTTTAGCACGAAAATTTTCCCTCGGATGACATTTTCTGAGGCGCAAGATCTTATGCCGAGATTTTAGCTCGGATCCAAACATTGGCACCTGAAGAGAGGGCCGATGTTCTGAAATTCCAAGAACATAGACGCAGTTGTCTTCCCGCAGTATTACAGGGTGAGAGTCCGAGTACAGCGGAGGTGAAACAAAAAGATGCCGAAGGCTCCAAGGATGTGACACCCGGTCAAGAAAAACACCAGGACGAGGTAGAGAAAACTAAGAGTCTGAAAGAAAATATAAAGACTCCCGACCCGCCAAAGAAGCAGAGTCTGGTTACTACTCTGGGACCATCGGCGAAGCAAATCGGAGATCCTATCACATCGGTTACTCCCTTGCACTCAACTCAGGGAAATATTGACGCAGGGTGGATCTTCAATGAAGAGTTGAGGCCTATAAGGCTGGAAGAGCTCCCTCCAAATGAGTTCTTCTTCGATAAGAAAAGAAAGACAGTGGTAAAGAGAGAGTTCTACCAGGAAGGGGAATCAACAGTCCAGAAATACAAAGTTATGACTGATGGGAAGGACAAGAAGAATGAACAGTTCACAACAGAAATAGATGGGACATTAGGTGCATATGCCACAGCGAACCAATTTTCAGTTGGGGTTTTGAAAAACCAGCTTAAACGAAAAAACCGCCTCATCAAGACCCTAGAAGCCAGACTAGCCACTGCAGCGGAGATTGCCAAAGACCAGGCGAGTGTAGGTATAGAGAAAGCAAGGTTGGTCGATAAAAGTGAGATAGAGTTGCTCAAGACTAAGCTCGAACAAACACAACTGGTGGTTCGGGATGGTCAGATGCAAGTGAGCCAGCAAAAAGATTTGATCGAACAGCTGCAGGCTAGGGTGGAAATCGACGAAAGCAAAGTGATAAATATCTGGATGTTTCAATCCCAGGCGATGGAGATTCGGAGCAGAGTATCCGCGGCCCAACGAAATTTACTCGCCAAAGTAGAGGTGATTCAGGACAACTGTTTGCTGGTGAATCAAGTTTTGGAGAATTTATCTGCTAGGGAAAGAGAAGCTGGAGCAGCACGGGTCGCCTTTCAAGAGGCTATGATAGCTACAAACAACAGGGATTCAGGAAGTACTCCCAGGTTTACCATTTCAGAGCAGACCAGAGGAAACATTCTATTGAAAGAATGGGAACACAACATCTCAGAAGGTAAGCTGCAAGCCAAGAGGGTAACGAATTCCTTAGAAGAGGCCTTTAGTTCTATAGATGGTAATCTGCTAGGCATTGATAACGAAGGTAATGCCAAGGCATTGATTCAAATGAATATGGCAAAAATCTTGCTTGATTTAAAGGAAAATGAGGAAAGAGATTCAGTCGAGATCTCACAAGTGACTATGGCAGACATAGTCCAAATAGATAAATGTATAATTAAACCAAGTGCGCAATTATGCGCTATCGACATCATAGACAGACAGATGGAAGACAGGCTGCCACAATTAGCCCGAGATTGTTACTCTTTTGAAGCCAATTGTCAAGAAAAACCGTCAAGGCTGATATCTCGGTTGGTTGAAAGATGTGTCACATGTACCAAACACGCGCGAGGACAAGCTTCTGGCACCAAATGAAGACAGAGAAGAAGAAATGGAGCAATTTCTCTCCTCCCTATCATAACTGAAAATTTTGCAATGATTGAGATTCCATCTTATTGTAAAACTGTATAAATATACCATAGAAAGAAAGAAAAAAGGGCTGGACCTTTTTGTGTCGATTGTAACAGATTTTTTACACTTTGAGAGTTAATACAAAGAAAATCTGAAGATTCTCAATTCCGTCACGACTGTGTTATGAGTTTGTTTTCTTGTATCTCATATTTCGTTTCATTTCATATTCGTATCTGATGAATGCTTCGTTGTAATTTAGTACAACCTCTACTATAGCGAATGAAATTTGGTTTTCTATAATTGTTCATTGTTTTTCCTCTGTACCAGCTATCAGCAGGTGTAAGACCAGTCAACACTTTCAGAATTCTATATATATTTTATGCTTCATTGGGTTATTTCCTTACATTTTTCTTCTTCTGTTTATACGTGATATTCTCCCTTGATAGGAGCCTTACTCGATAGACAACTAAATGTTTTCTCCCACCTCATACAATTTTATTAAAATATAACTCAGTTACGGGAAGGAGCCTTTGATTTGCACCCCGTTTTTATTCTTGAAACCGTAAACTCTCTTTTATACGACCGAATTGAGACAACACTTAAATTCTCCCTTTGAAGTTTTCTTTTTAACTGTTCCTCCATGACTGTCCCTGTACCAACTCAGCCCAATATCGAACCCAGATTATCAAATCAAACACACATTGCCTTAAACTTTTTCGATACTATTCTTAAAACAGCCACTACCCGGGTTGAACTCGAACATTCATGGGCAGCGATTGAACAGGATATAAACATCCAGGAATAGTGGGAAGCTAGACAACGCCAACGCAGAAATCTTCCTTAGTTTCCCTTGCCGAAGGTTGACGTTTCTCTTTTCTCTACCCTTTACCCACTTTCAGATGCCTAGACACTGTACTTCTAAGCCTTAAGTATAGACTCTGGAACAACATCTTTCTGGCGCCGTTGCCGGGGATTGAAGTTACGAAATCTTTTTCGCTAGGAAAACGACATTTTGTTTTGTTGAAAGTGTTACCCTTTGATAGTGAACGAAGAGTACACACCTTTTTTAAGGCTTCCTAATCTTTCACTTGGCGACTCCACAAATAATAAATTGGCATTCGGTCGAAGGAATACCAGACAAAACCCGGATGGTAAGCAGATTACGCCCGTTACTGATCCCGAGAAGATTCTAAAAGCGAGAGGCTCTCTTAAGCCAACCGCTGCAGTCTACAAACTGAAACCCCCACAACTGAAGACTAAGAGTTTTTCTGAACCCTCAACTTCGCACAGTCATCTCTCTGACATTAAAGATTTGACGTCAAACTGCTTCGAGGATAGGAGTGAGATTCATCCGACAATCCCCTTAGTACACAAAGGAAAGGACCCTCTTGAAGGTTCGTCGACAGTCGACATACCATCTTTCCTTCGGTTAAATTTCCTGACCTCACCTAATTCTGAAGAGTGTGTTATACATTCGGTTTCCACACCCGCCGGTTCTCCTGATTTCGTCTCTTGCAAATCTGAGGAACCAAGTCCTCGTGTTCCTTATCTTTCATCGCCGGATTTTCCTCTTCATGAAGAAAATAAAGATTCACTTTCAATTTTCTAAAACCCCCTTTACGACCTTCCACCAATAACGATGGCAGCCCCCGGAGGAGGAGGTGGAGGGTTTATAGGAGGAGGTGGAGGGTTTATCGGAGGAGGAGGGGGAGGAGCTGAAGGCCAAGGGCCTGCCCCCCCTCCCAGAGTGTTTGCGAAAGTTGCAGTAAGATACACTCCCTTAGTGTTGCCCATTCCTCTGCACGACCTTCCTGAAAATTATATAAAAAAAATTCCTAAATTCACTGGGGAAGGAGATTTGATTGCAGCTGAACATATCAATTTCTTTGATCAATTCGCAGACATCCTAGGTATTGAACATGAGGACGTGTATTCGAGACTTCTTGTCCAAACCTTCGAAGGCCAGGTCTGAACTTGGTTTCAGAGTCTACCTGCAGCATCTATCTTGTCTTATGATGCCTTGGAAGATGTTTTCCTCAGACAATGGGGCGAGAGAAAAGACCACCTATATTATTTAACCGAATTTGGGTCTTTAAGAAAAAAGAATTCAGAAACAGTCATGGAGTTTATTCAAAGATTCAACAAACTATATAACAAAATCCCAGCCGAGGTTAAACCGTCCCAACCCGCGGCTAAAGTAACTTTCGCAGGGGATTTTGAACCGGATTTTGCACTCCTTTTGCGAGAAAGAAGGGGAGCCACCCTAAACAGAATGCAGGATGATGTTGTAGAAATAGAGTCTAATATGATGGCTTCTGGTAAGCTTAAAGCTAAAGTAGAAATGGGAAACCGAGAAACTAAACGCTTTAGAGAACAAGCAGGTCCGTCAGGGTCTAATAGATCCACAGATGACAGGGTAGA